>JABCKU010000109.1:0-42903 GCA_018221655.1 Myochromella boudieri | reverse complement strand
TCGCTCGAGGGAGTATGTTGGAATTCCGGATTCCGATTCCGAGCGTGCATGATCCGTCGCACACTCCACAGTTTCCACGATGACCAGTTTACCTTGTTCTAAGCTTTTGTATTGATTTTCGAGGTATTTAGATAGCTTTTTTGTACACTATTTACCTATCCGTTTGCCTCAATATAATGTAAATCATTCATGAGACAAACTGTCCCCTTGATGAGCCGTGCTTGCTCAACGTGTTTTTAACAATGGAGGCCGGGAAATCAACGGGAAATATATTTTAACCTTACTCTGGCTAATTACGTAAAATTTCGCATAATTCTGATTGGTTTACTCCACCCATGCCAACTCATTGAACTCAAGGCCAACTTCTACGTTGGCGAAGTTGGGAACTTTGGGATTTAGGGTACGCTCTCGTGACATGGTTTCATACTGATTAGCGATCTAGTTCATTGATCAGGGTGCATATATTACTTCCTTTGTATTGAACAGATAGAAATGCATAGTAGAGAAGCGCGACATAGCTTGATCGTTCTGTGAGTTTCTTAGTTGCTTTAAGTCGACAATACTCGTTTCTGATTTAGAGGGGGATTGAAAAACAAGTAAAATCTCGATAGGTGGTTGGTGTTGCTCGCTGGTCACCTCCCGTAGCCAGGAGGAGGGCTTTGCATTCCACCGTTTGGCCGAACCGGTGTGAGCACTGCATTCCTTGAGATAAAATCCGATACATGGTCCCGCAAAACATGATTGTACGCGTAGTCGACCCTATGCTGATCCTGGTTTAAGTATGTCCTCTGAGGAAGTACATTCCCATGCGATGTGGAGAGTGGTAATTGCAAAGGGACGGGAGCCACCGATGTGTTAGGAGTATGTTGTACCTTTCCCGAGGAAGATATATTGGACGCTGGGCTAGACAAAAGGAGGAAAGGGTCAACAGAGTGGTGCTCGGTCGCCGATACGTAACCAGGATAGGGAGACGGCGTTTGGGGAGCAGGTGTGTGGCCCTTTACTGCGAGGCTACCATTTGGCATGGTGGCTTTGAGGCGACGGGATCTATACCACTTTCGAAAGAATATAACGAACAGCAGAGTTAGTATGACAAGACCACCAGTCAAGCCGCCAGCAACTCCGGCAATAGTTTTCGAGTGACTATCCTTTATTGGTGAAATAATGGTCGGTGCGTCATCGGGAGGAGTGGTGATGGTTGTATTAGGAGTTCCCTGCGAAGAATAGTTTGATGGATTTAACTCTGCGAGGGACTCAAAGGACGGTGTGTATAGGATATAGTCAAGGGCCAAGGAAAAGTCATTCAATTCGGCGTTAGGGCCTATCTTTATTAGCTCCATAGTAAGTATGTGATCCCCTGCTGGGAGCGAGCGGTTTTCAAATAGCAGCGTGTGCCCAACGTTGTGAACCTGTTGTTGGTAGAACTCTGTGCCTATAACAGAATAGTTCTTGTTGACTGAAACGCGGTCGATAGTATATTTGACAGTCATTGTACACGGCGGATTCCAATTGAAGATACCATAAACGGCGACAGATGAGCCTGAGGACGGTCATATGAATGTTGATCTCGTACTAAAGTCAAAAATTGTACCTCTGAATTGGAATGTAGCGTTTGACCCTGGAGTAGTTGTTCGGTGTGTGCCATTACCATGTGGATATATCGTGTATGTTGCATTCTTGTCGATAAGAAACATCTGGTAAGTGTACTCCTGATAGTTCCAGCCGCCATTGTAGGCAATGGAGGGGTCAATATCGTCAACGATGAGGCGCTCGCCCAAGAGCGGCGTATTCGGCCCTGCAGTGACAACCATGTAGTCCAGATCGATGTTGATCGGAATATGTGATATGTTCACGACGTGGGAGTCGTCAGACAGTAACGGAGTTTGATACCACTGATGAATATTCGTCGATCCTGCCTGGTAAGCAGTCTCTCGAAACGGGGAGCCATCGATAGACACCAAAAATGCTGGAGGGGTATCTGGGATTCCCACCCATCCAGAAAATGCCAACGATGTTCCTTTAGAAATGTCGAGGTTTCATTTATTACAATAGGAGGCGCTAACACACCTTGAAAGGAAACGCTTAGCGTTCCGTATTCGTTTGGAGCGGAAATGTTTGCCCAGGTGTCCCCTCCACCAAATAGACCCTCGATATAACCAAACCCCCAGTGCACACCTCCTGTGGTCAATCGATACGTAGTATCGTCAAGGACAATGCTAGCCATCATACGCAAGAAGGAAAGAGCGTTTGTGGTAATGCACTGAAAACCTTGTTTGTTCAATATAACGGCGGCTGCACATGGCAGTGAGAGGATTTGGTACAAATTTAGAGTGAACTGTCCATCATATGAAAAGGGGCGTCACCGTATAGGTCACAGACAGGCTTATTTATACCGCATGAATACACGGTATTCCATAAGGCCCGGTTTGTCGATGCTAAACGGCGGTGGCCCTCTTACCACATAGTAGTACTGGGCATGATTTTTGTAGTTGAGAGCTTGTGTTAAGTTGAGCTGAAGTAACTGGACAAAGAGGTGACTCGGCGTCAATCAAACAGAGATACGTCACTTTTGGACGCACGAAAATCCATCATCTGTCACTTGTGAGTCGAGATAAAGATCCGCGCTGACGGGCTTGGAAGGGTGCACTGTGTTTTCAGGAAGATGCTTGTTCGATATCCCGTCTGAGCCTGACGAGTTTGCAGGGGACATGTACGTTCAACAATTTCTATCATGATTTCTCGTGAGGATCCTCGAGTGGTCGAGAAAGCGGATGAACCGATACGATTGCCTAGGATTTTTTGCTTAACTACCAAAGTTCGACCTGAAAGATAAACTACACTAGAGATCAGTAGATGGTGATGCTACGAGAGCGGCTTGACAAACTGTATTTTATTCCATAGATAACATTGAATCGACTTGAGTCATCAAATAGCTGGTTCAATTAGATGTGTTTTAGGAATGGTGCCCTAAAAGTCTGCTGACAGCGTTTGTGCGATATATGCATCATGATGATGGACGTTACGAGTATCGATGTGATCCACGGAGGGCATGACACAGCTGTGCATAGCTCCAAATGTAGGGCATCGAAGATATGAACATCATGTCGAATCATTCACATGTGGCCGTCGCGTCTATTACGGTGTTGGTTCACGTCATCCAGAGCATACAAAAGTCATGTATAACTTCTCTATTGAACAAAACATTGCCCACGTTTAATACTGGTAGTCTGAAATATCGGCAGCATAGCAAATGCCCCTGAAGTTAGACAGAATGGAGTTACAATCATATAGCGCATCGGAGGGGCTGGGTGACCTACTGGTGAAGACGCTATAATCGCGGCCTGCCACAACTATCAACAACGCCTGTGCTCATACATGCTATCATCCTTCGGCTTTCTTGGCATGTTTAATTTGTGTATAGATGCTGAAGGGGGACTCGATGGCATCTGAAAACTAACACTGGATCCCCACACCGCCCCCTCCCCCGCCAAGCTGCCTGAGGGTTTTGACGTCACCGGGAAGCCGCCATGATCGCGTACGGTGCCAAATGCCGGATGTTTGGGACCAGAGTATAGAGGGATGAGAAAATTGGCGACGCAGGTTCAAATAGTGAATTGGTATAGAAACTTTAAAGCAGGCGAAGAGTTTTCTGCTGATTGTCAATGGTCGATTCGGATTCCGATGAAACGTGACTCATCAGAAACCCGTGACCTGCCATCTATTTTGGGAGTCAATTCGTCATGACCTTGAATATCCCTTTTGAGCCACGCGTTATTTGTACACCATCTTGCTGTTTGGGCACCCCTCTTTCAGCGTAAGTACTACCAAACTCATTCATACGTGAGTTACCTCATTATTGTCCGTAGTTTGATCACTATAACTCAACGTGGGGCAAACACAACATACCTATACTCATAGTGAGGATAATAAACGTGAAAACGGGGCTCATCCGTTAAGTAGGGCCAATCAATCTACTGCATCTTGTTATCCTAGGCATGAACAGGCGATGAACTTCGTTGATCGGTAAAAAGAATATCCATGGAATTCATGTATCGAAAGGCGAAAAAGTCCGGAACAACAAGTCTTCATTGGCTGCAACTCTGGTGCAATGCACACGGCCCACCGATGGTTTCCATCACGTCAATAAGCGGATGAATATGGATGAGGCGAGTGGGTCATTTCCTGCCTCGTATTCAGGTATGTTCGATCAAATGATAAATCACCCGTTGACTCGGGGGATGATGGTAAATGCGGAGAAAGAAGGCCAGGCGGCGCATCTAGGCCTGTAGGGCCTTTCTGGACGAGTGTGAGTGGATCAAAAGATTGACGGTTTTCAACGTATGACGGATACGAGGATGTGACTAGGGGTGCGGGCGATTGTTCGCGGGTAGCTAGATTCCTCCCTGATGCAATAGATAGGAGCTGGCGTGAGCGACGTAACTTTCGGAGAAGAACGAAGACGAGTAACAGCAGTATGATAAGAGCCGCAGAAAGACCTCCAGCGACTCCTGCAAGCTTTGCATGGTCACCTTTCCCTGGCAGCGGAACAGGAGAAACACCTGGGGTATTCGAAACGCCTGGCGGCGTAGTGCTAGCGGGTCCAACTGTGATGACCTGCGTGGTGGGATTTAAAGAGCCTAACTCTGCCAGCGATTTAAACGATGGTGTGTACAAAATGTAGTCGAGAGCGAAAGCAAATTCGTTGGAATCGGCATTAGGGCCTATCTCCATAAGCTCCATGTTAAGCGTGTGCTGGCCAGCAGCGAGAGGAGGGGCCTCGAATAGCAGGGTATGACCAACGTTATGAATGCGCTCCTTGTAGAATTTTGATCCTACTACAGTATAGGTCTTGGTTGTTGGAACGTCGTCGACGGTGTACTTGACCGACATGTTACAAGGCGCGTTCCAGTTGAAGACACCATAAACAGACACCGATGTACCTACAGGCGAAGTAGGTGTATGTTAGCCATATACGTAGTAAGAGTCATACCTTGGAAGTGAAATGTGGCATCTGATCCTGGAGTGGTAGTTCTGTGTGTACCATTACCATGCGGGTACGCCGTTTCGGTATCGTTATCAAAGGATATCTCATAAGAGTCGTCCCGATAACTCCACGTCCCATTGTATACGATAGAAGCATCAGCATCGTCAACGATGAGCTGCTCTCCGAGGAGCGGCGTGTTCTGTCCAGCGGTGACAACCATGTAGTCAACATCGACATTTTCTGGAAATCGCGATATGTTTAGGACGTGGGGAGTGTCGGATAGCAGGGGGGTCTGGTACCACTGGTGGGTGTCGATTGATCCTACCTGGTACGTACTCTCACTGGGTGGAGAATTATCGATAGATACCAGGAAAGTTGGAGAGCCATCCGGGGCCCCCACCCAACCAGAGAACGCTATCGATGTCCCTTCATGGGTACATAATATGAGTCTAGTGTTTTGATTATACTAGTGGTTAACGCACCATGGAACGAAATACTCAGTGTTCCGAACTTCGTTGGAGTCGTAACGTTAGCCCAGGTATCTCCTCCGCCAAACTTGCCTGGATCGAAGAAATTCACCCACTTGACGCCACCTCTGGTCAGCCGATCGGTTGTATCATCGAGAATAATGCTAGCCATCTAATGTTGAAGCGATGGCGGTCCTATTAGACCGCTGTGGCCAGTATTTTGCCTTATATAACAGGGGTAATTGGATACGGAGCCTGAGAAATCCGATACGAGCGTTGATCATCCAAGATCGAAGGACAGATGACTGTGAATACCTCGCATCCATATCAAGCTATTCATAAAGTTAACGTTGATGCGCCCTCTGTGCGGTAACTACCGATGTCTTATTGTCGATACGAAGTAATAGCATCTCTTTGAGCATAGTGGTGTTACCATTTTTCTTCATAGGCGATTCAGACATGAAATCAAGATAAGCTAATTGGGGCGGGCAACTCACATTTGTGCGTAATCGGTGGCATAACACATGGTGTACAAAGAAGAGGTACATATTGGGAAGTCAATCAGAATCAAACCTTCTGTTGCTTGGGAAAGATCCCTCTCGTGTGAAGCCATCTGTTGATCCGAGGATTTGAAAATCTCGTTTGCGTACTACATAACAGTCATGTTTTGAAGATGACTTCTAATCAGACTGCTGAACTGTGATGAGTTGCCAGCTTTACTGATACGTACACCAATCCAAATCACGCATAGATAGAGTATCACAGCTTTTCTGACACGAAGGGGAGTATGCGGCCATCCATCCCTATGCCAACAAAGAAATGGGCCCCGCATGCATTGGGCGAGGAGTGGACCTGAAGTTCAAGCATTGTAGTGATTAAGCTGCTTGGATTGGATCTGTTCAGCGACCCAAGCTTATAATATTCCAGCATACTGGCTTGGATATCACCCTCGACTCGAATTGACGTTGAAACTGTTTGATCAAATTAAAGTAAAAGATGGAACGATTACGGATTTAGTGAGTCAAACTGGCTCATGACAAACTGTAAATAAAAGGTTGACGTCTATTGAACAAACAATTATCAGTACAAAGCTCCAAGCACATTGCCAAGTGGTTCTCTAATAGATGATGCCGATGTTTACGAACTCGTGTGCGTCTGTGTCTCCTCCACAGTCACAGTGACTTCGGGCGTCTTCTGGGGAAACACCGGTTCACGTTTAATTTCCACAGTGCGCCACGCTGTCCGAGTCGGCGTCGTGGGCGTCCCTGATGCTAAAGCCTTCCCCGCGAGCAAAGCCCCATCCGACATAGAGCGACCTGGTCGCGTCGGTCTAGGCATGGGCGTGGACGCTGGTTTAAAAATGGAGTACGACTTGACAGAGGAATCCTGTGCTGGCGGGGTCGAAGGAGGAGTAGAAGAAACTGTAGAGGACGTGGATACTGAGGGAGTGGGTTGGACGCCTACTATCGATGGTGCACGACTTCTGGGTCCGAATAAGCCTATTTCGACCTTCGGTGCTGATAGTGTGGTGAACTCCGATGTATCAACAACAAGAAGGGGAGGGTCAATCGTATCGGGAATTTGGCTCTTCGAGAGCATGATGGCGTGCATATCTCTAAAATAGAGGCAGTTGGCTGGTCCGTCACGATTGATAAACGCGAAAGAGAGGTATGATCCGTACCTAAATAGCTTCTGTCGCTCTTTTCTAAGCTTCCGTATTTCGACACCGAGACTCTGTACCTCTTTCTTTAAGCTGTCTGCCAGCTCTGACATTGCTGAAGCATCGGCCTGATCGCGTGCGATTCTAACGAAGATCGTGTGATGAGACGAGATAAAACGTATTGATGTACAAGGCACAACTTACTGGGCGTCTTTTTGTGCTTTCTCTTTCCGAGTAAACCATTTGAACGGACGAAAGAACATGGAGATGGATAGTGGATGTTGGAATTGACCTCCAGCACTGCTGGGAGATGGTTTATTGGGTGATAAGCCTGGACGAGGGAGATGCCTGGACGGCTTTTGCAGCCTCGTGGAGGGCAGGTGCCTACTGGCGTCTCGATGATGGTGGCCGTCCATGCTTTCGAGGTATGTGCCTCGTGTGTGAACACGAGGCAAATGATGACTTGACGGTGTTCCGAATTCCGGTCCGTCACGAAGAAGCGTTAGCATGAGGGAGATGTTTCCGTAATATGATCACAAGGACTACAGGCAGAAGTTTGTTAAATGAAACACATATCATAGTAGAACGCAATGACAGAAAGTAAAAAGTATATAGCCAAAGGAAGCAGGGGGCGTGTGCGGAATCAATATATATCAACACACATATCGTCATCGATTATATCAGTTCTCTGCGTTTGCTTGATCAGGACACTCATTGGTAGATATAATAAAGGTATTTTACCTGTCGTTTTGTCCTTGGATCGAAATCCTCTTCATCCACGGAGAACCGTCTCTTAAAGACACGAATTATGCCTAAACGACTATCACCCACTTGTGTATCAAACTCAGGTCCTGTAACGTCCACTGCGATGTTCACAGCCGACGAAGAGCAAGCCCAAGGCACATATGGTATCGGATAAATCTGGGGTGATGCAGCGTCTCGCATTAGCAGACGCGACTGCTCCATCCAAGGCACGTCACATAGCATACCCTTGGGGACATACATGACACCTCTGGGGGGGCCTTTCACGCCATACCTGAGCTTGAGATCATCCAATCCAACAGGCTGCCGAATCCCGAACACGCTGCGGATGAAGTAAGCATAGTCGTACGACCGCAGCTCCGGATGCCGTTCGTTGAATTCTCGATTCCCTAACCCATCATGAGGCAGCAAATTCTGCGTGGATCCTGCATGGTGTGTGTGGACTGGATCAATCTCGCAAATGTAGGCCACACAGGAGTTAGGCGCGGTAATATAGAACCAGATCCGCTCAACGGAGCCTGGGAGCAGTGACTTGCGGAACTCGTAGTTTTTATGACCGAGCACAATTTGCTGCATGAGTTCATTCTAAGACCACGCCTTGTTAGCTCAGCGTCCGGTATGCCACGTTTCTGTATGCGCATTTAGGCTCACAGATGTCGTTAAGATAACGTCCGTCTTCATGGCGTTTGACATAGTCAATAAAAGCAGAGAACGAGTTTGTGTATGTATGATTCAGAAAACAGTGGCATCTTAGTGACCGTTGTTGGGGATGAACTGACCGAGAGATCAAGGTAAAACGAGCCTGGATGTCAAAAATCAGTGATGGATCGGGATTTTATTTATGTAACCGGAAGTCACGTAATCTATCCCAGCTGAGTTTGGAAATATCCTTTCCCTTTATCTGTGGCTGTTATCCGGGATCCCCACTGATACCGTAACACTCCCTAATCCCTGCCTCTTATGGAGTACCCGCGCCTGCGAGGGCAGCCCCTGAACACGTCATTCTTCTCCGCGTCTTCCACACAGCTAAATGTCCCGAATTCCCCCAGATAACACCCAGTACTGATGTCTACTTCGTCAAACCCACAAAAGTCACCGTCGCAGTGAATACCGTTCTACAAATGTCCAGGAGTCCCGCTTCACAAGCGAATACGCGTGAAACATACACGAGATATCCTCAGCGCATGGTGAGCTTTATTGAGCCGTTTTCGTTGTTTGGTAGCTCAAGTAACGCTCATTCAGGAGAACCCCCATCAGTGAAGTACAGGAAGGCGGCTGAGGAGCTGGGTTGACTGTCAGAGGTATATGCTGTACACACTATCTGTTTAGGTAATAGTGCAGGAACGACTGAGGCCAATCGTTTCAAAGTACGTTCACCAGTTGTATCAGCCGAATGTGTCACCGATTTCATACTTAAGGGTGCGGGAGACATGCGATACGCTGATTGGAATCATTGTCACAGAAGAATGTCCGTTCTTGTTCACCTAATATCTGACAAATATTGACATCTTCCTTAAAAGATGCTCCGCATTGACGCCTATTGTAGTCGTGACCCACGCGGGCAAGGCTCGTCACCCCTTATTCTTGGTTCGTCATCGTTAGCTGCACACGCCTTTAGTCGTAACAACTACTACAAATACCTACTTTGTGTTCACGTCATTTGACCATGCTCGTCACTCCGTCCTCCACGCTTGTGTTTCACAAAGTGATTGGCGCCCTACCACAGCTCAGGTAGCTGCTGGCTGAATATGACAGCATTTGGCAAGCTACTTTCTCAAATTCGCTCTCATGTGGGTGATAGATTCGTCCTCCTCGAATTCCCGTCAAGTTTTACATCGGGATTGAATTAGCGATTATGGCTTGTACAGAATTCTTTCCGAGCATGCCATAAATTGTGTGTGCCCCAATTGTTTGGCACATCCTTGATGACCGGGATGATGTATCGAAGATGGTGAGCAAATGCATTCGTGGCAAGTGCCGTGAATGACCAGTCTGGGTGCAATAGCGTGGTTGTTAACGATACACTTCATCTGGAACCATCACCTTTTGTATAGGCACTCCGCGATTATAGTGTGGCCAATGTCTGACGTGCTTCCCAGCGAGCTCATAGGCGAGATCTCCAGCCATGCTCTCCATGTTCCCGATGACATGTTCGAGAGCTGCAGCCAGCATCTCGTTGGGTCACCGTTCGACCGGCCATTTCATAATTCTATGTCTGCTATCCTGTTGGTCAACAGGAGGTGGAACAAGGCAGCGATCCCTCACCTCTACCATACCGTAATCCTTCGTACCACTTCACAAGCAAAAGCTCTCATCCGCATACTAGCTAAACGCCCACATCTTACGCATACAATTCTCCGATTGCGTCTTGAGGGAATATACGATGGTGATTTAGACTCGGTTATCCGGGTTTCCCGAAACGTCAGCTCTCTGTGTCTCTCAACGTACGGCCACGGAGGAGTGGATCCGATATCACTTCGTAACTCTCTGTGTGCGATTAATCCCTCGCGCCTTATCCTTTTTGGCTCTGGTAGTTCCGGCCATGAACACGTAATTTCTGGTAATTTGGCTACCTGTATACAGTCCGTATGGACCAACTTGGTGAGCTTCCCTCCCCAATCTTCTCTGCTGGTTCGGCTATTTACTATTACGTTTCATCCCTTGCTTCACACAGCGCCATATTTCCTTCCAACACAGCACAACACGCGCTAGCGACCCCCACCATAACATTGTCACTGCTGTTGTAAACTCCCGAACACTCTCCACAATAACATTTCTCATCGAACACGTCGATAAAAATATCCTGGAAGCACTAATGACTAACCTATCAATTACCTCAATAATACTTTCCAGTGACTTGGATAAGCCAAACCGAAAACTTTTCTACAAGCTTCGCTATATACGGGCGGTTATGGACTGCTATCCTCGGCTCCATGAACTGGTCACTTTTACAGGCACTCATATGTATGTGTTTAATTGTATTACGCCTCCCTCCCTGATCAAATCATACACCTCTCTGTCAGACACGATCTGATTCCTCCGTTATCATTACCGCGAAATCCTGCATTTGTTCCTTTGCTTCACATTCCTCGTGATATCCACGATGGGATTTGGGCGCGAATCCTAAGCTTCGTCCACTGTTCACGGCTTGCTAGTGATTCGTCATTCTACTTAGGTGATCCCTGCCACGCCATATCACAAGTATCGCAACTATTTCGCGTAGGTTACCCTACGTGTCTTTCCTTGGAGGATCATTCTCACTTCACCAATTTTAAAGGGTATAATTTTACGTTTTCTTTGCCATGACCTTGTTTTCTACAATTTCCGCGACTTGCACATGTTCGCCTCACGTTGGGAATTTGACCCGACATTGAACAAGGATACTCGCACGATCGTTGTCTATCCCACTACTCTTGTACACGGCCCACAACCGGAGGTCATGAGTAAAATACTGACATCGGTTCCCAACCTTGTCCAGTTGCAAAGCCCCAGACAGCGGAGAGGCGAAAGCTTTGTTGATGCGATTCCTATTACATGGCCAGTTTTTGAGTCACTTGTCCAGAATGCAGGGCCAAATATACAAGTTTTAGCGGATGTAACCATCGTAGATGCCCAGCCTATGCGCCGTTTGTCCATTTTCAGTATGCTTCCTTGCCTTCGTGACTTCCGTTGCCAAATAAACGCGGAGTTTAACGTAGCAGAGGAAAGCTCGGTGATCGATCCAACGTGGCTCGAGAAATTAGAAACCCTTGTTCTTGTCGACTGCAGCACGTCTTTCATTCGATTACTCTCAAGCCTGAGGTAAAGCATTTGAAATTTTTCGCACTGCTTATTATCTATACTGACCTATCTCATAGCTTACCACGCCTCAGGAAGATTGCCTTCAGGTCCGATGATTCCGCTGCTATCGGCGATTTTCTAAGAGTTCATGGATACAAGCTCATGAAGGTGCAACTCACACCATCTCTGTTAGTTTTACCTATCTTCGAGCTTTGTCCCAACATACTCCGCCTTGGACTGCATGGAAAGGTCGAGACTTATCCGATTATTACACCAGTGTCTGAGCACTCACAAGATACACACAGCTACCACTTCCCGGCTCACTAAGACCTCATATGGCGCATCTACTCCTCTCAAAAATCGTCCTCTCGGCAATCGATGGGTACACTAGATCTGCTAATCTCTCCCAATATTCGTAAGACATTTAATAGGTCATCTCTGCGACGACGTGGTATTGATTATCCACTCCATTTAGACTAGGGACGACGACGGATGACAGTTTCTTTTCAGAGGTCGACTTTTCCCAGTTTCCGTCGTTGACTATTGTTCAAGTCACCGAATGCTCATGGCCAAAGGAAGAGTAAGTTTACCTTCGTGATGATTGCCCCAATAGTCTAACAGAATTTTCTACAGATACACCATATCAACAGATTTATGGGTCAAGAGATCTAAATTGCTACTTGCCTGGTGGAACGTCCAGCTACTGGACGGGATGGGAATACCATGGAGGTCTAGACTCGTGCTATAACATGAATATGCAAAGTATATACGAAAGCTACCCATCTGTACGTCAATCTCAGTGATAGAAGTAGTTTCGCATATTGTAATTGCAGGGCATAGAAATATGAACAAGAAAGATTTCCACAGCGACAAGATAACATAGGAAACATGTGGATAGCAAAAAAATATTTAGCAGACAAAGCATACAACGCAACCCTTCTATGATAAACGTAACTATTAGTGACAACACATTCGACACCTCCTTTCACACCCGCTCCACCTTCGACGGCCCTTCCCGCCACTATAGGAACCCTCCGCCCATCTCAGCTGCTCCACAGGACCTCATTTGCCTTACACATCGAAATATAGGCTGTGTAGGGATGGTGGAAGCGACCTAGAGCAGGTCAGCACGAATCCTGGAAGTCGGCGAATGTCAAGGCGTGTTGCGCATAAACTTGTGCTACACTGAAACAAGGTGCGGCTTTAGCGTCAGCTCGCATTGGTCGTGAGTGAGCTTTCTGATCTTTGCATCTGTAGAACAGCAGCAAATGTCAGTCATGTCCGGAGTAACGGAAGATGCAAACGAAGAAACGATTGAGATAGCACCAAATGGCACACAAACGCCATGGGTGTAAGGAACAGCCAGCGAAAGTAAGAGAGATTTGCATGACGCTGGCGAGGGTCTAGGCCTTGATGGGTCATGACCAACTCGGGTGACCAAGGATGATGATGAGGGAAAGGACATCTCTCCCCCAGCTCCTCCAACCCCAAGAAAACGACATGAAAGCGGTGGAAGAATTGCGACTCACGAGCAGCGGGTGTCTGGTAGGACGGGGATTGGGCACATCTCTGTCGGAATTTGCAACGTTTCCCGCCTTAGGCGAGTTTTTCAACGACTGCATCTGTGAAACGAGAATATGATGTCAGACACGTCAGGAGAATGTGAAAGACAAGAGTGCCGAGGCAGCAGTAATCGATGCGTAAAAGTGCACTGGGACGTAAGGAGTTACCAGCGAAATGTGGGAATGCTAGCGTGGTTGCGAAGAGGATATAGACTTCTGGGAAGCCATGGGCAACTCGACAGACTCAGGTCTTGGATGGCCGGTGCGATGACGCCGGTGACCCCGTCATCTGCGACCCCGAAGAAACATAGAAGAGAAAAAGAAAAGATACTTACTCATCGCGAGCAGCGTGTTCGACGGTTGCAGCCACTCCTCGTATTAGTGGAGCTCTCCGGTATCTGCACCTGGGGACTAGTGGCGATATGTCAGTGATGGTGAGAGTAGCTGAGGATATAAACAAAGAAATGATCAACGTAGTAAGAAACAAGGCAGACGTTTGTCTGGGTGTGAAGAACAGCCAGCGAAAAGGGGGGAGGCAGTCATGGCCCTAGTGGCGATGTAAACCTCAGGGAGCTCAAGGGCAACTCAAAGGGCTTTAGGCTGAGATAGCCGAAACGAAGACACCTGCACCCCCAGTGTCGCCAATCCGACCAAGAAAGCAGAGCGGTTGAGTTACTCACCTGCTATGGATGATTACTGGTCTTCATCTTAGTGACCGCGGTACGCCTAGCCTGAATGTAGCCTGTTGGGGAGCAGCCTCGAGCTGCTCAATCACGACCAGGCCGTCGTGTGTCTGGTGTGTAGTTGGGATGGTCGGAACGTCCGCTTGCTCGCTATCCGCAACTTCCTTCGTTGACGTTGCTTCGTTATCTGGTGGTCTAGTCCGCTGCAAGCCTCTTCATCGTTGCGATCACTTGATTCCACCCGACGTTTTGATGGCGTGGCTGGTTGTCCGGGATAGATTCTTGTGTCATGCTCGTGTCTGTATTTAGGGGCAATGGGAAGTGTGTGGGGCGTCAAGAAAAGGTAACACTTACGACGGCGACATTCTCCACTGGCAGAGGATTTTGAAGAGGTTGATATCAGAAAAGAGATAATCCTATAGGCCAGGAGCGTTAATGGTGGCAATGGGGGATTGAGGAGGGGGGGGGGGGGGGTGATGACGTGGCACATACAGTGGAAACAAACTAGAGCAGATCCCAAGGTTGCGCCGCGGGCTAAAGGATTTGGGTTCACTAGGGATCACCGTATTACTATGTTCGACGTATGGGTGTTGATTTCGGCTAGGACGGATGTCAATGGGCGATGTGTAGAGTTAGTAGGTAGGACATACCTGGACAGTGTTGACCAAACGAATAAACCCATGGTCATATGGAACCAGACGGTACACGAGAGGCGTACATAGAGCGCAACTTTGCCGCAGAATGCACTTCATATGAATTTGGTCCTCCTGGTTGGAAGGCCCGCAGAGTGAGTGGCGACTATCTCAATTAAAAGTGGATACGAGCACTGACCACGATGATGATTCGAGTACTCTGTCGGCACTAGTCATGAGCAGTGATCCATGAAATCTGGAAATACCCATTCCTCGTCAGCAGATGCAGATATCGAAGAGCAAGATAAAAAGTACCAGACTATCAAATAAAGCACATTTCTCCCGCTCGAGAACAAACTCTTCAAAGTCATGGAAAGAAAGAGGTTATACGGCTTGGTTACTGTTTGATGCAATGAGGAAAATGAGGACGATCCAGGGTCCACCGTTGATTCAAAATCGTCGTGATGGACGAAGTCGGGACAATGACTTTGTGACAATTATTTGTGACAAACTTTGTAATGGACGTCATCTTAAGCGACAATTTTGGCCACAATCTGGATCGATCCCTTTAAGCCTTACATCGAAACGTCCTCTACGCTACCATGCGTTCTCCAGTAAAATTCCTTGATTATCCCTCAATATCCTGCTGTCACATGGTCCATCGCTCCTCCTATTGAGTTTTGTCTGGGCTTTATTGAAAGGCTCTGTGTTTAGAGTCCTAGAACGCCAGTCCGACCTAATCATGCATAATCATGGCCTAATCGAGACCTATGCAATCGTTCCTTTCATCCCTCTCTATAACTGTTTTCCTGAGTCTAAAGATCAGCTGCACGGTTGACCACTTGGATGTTGAGAGTTATTTCTAGATCACACACTCGATATCGTGTGATTCGCGTCCACTTTGCGTTCAACACCAGCCAAGATTAAACTTCTGTAAAGTATTTCTGAATGTGTCTGTACTTGTGCAAAATCTTGGCCTTATATTTGAGTGATAAGTGCTAAGTAATAAAATACTCAGTGGCTCCTGGAATCGTCGGCTCACCAATAATGATAATCATAAGACAATATAAGTTACTACAATGGAATGAAATAAAACTTTATGGTACTGAGGGCAGCACAATCGTTCACAACTTGGTTACGGCTGGGCTGTTATTCCCACTTGTGCGAAATCATCTTGTTGAGTGGCTAACACGCTGAGTTCTGAGAGAGTACATGATTTGTCTCGTATATCAGTTCGTACTTTGGCGATTGTATCGAAAGTACTCTCACCTTTAGCGTCCGCGCCATGCTCAATGAGAAGATCAACCACATGCTGGTGTCCTCATCTGGCTGCACATATGAGTGCCGTTTGCCCACTCCAATCTAATATACGAAATTTGTATTTGATGAATCATACTAAAACACTGGCTCACCTTTCACGCTAACATCGGCTCGATGCTCAATTAGAAAACTGACGGCGCTCAGATGCCCTTTTTTAGCTGCGATCATGAGTACTGTTCTTCCCATGCGATCTGATAAAATAATATCAGGATTTGGAAGATCGCATTGAAAATATTTCTTACCATCTACACCAAAATCAACCCGATGTTCGATCAAACCTCCTGATCCATTGGGTGCAATACGATAAGATTTCAAATGATTTTCATGAAGAAATCTCTTACCCATCGCATTTACATCGGCCTCATACTCAATGAGAAGTCTGACGATATCCCAACGCTCACTGCAGGCTGCAAGTAGGAGTACTGTCATTCCTGATTCGTCTGATACAAGCGTTATAAGCATATCAACGGCCGCCATAAAAGGATTTCTCACCTTGCGCATTGACGTCTGCCCCCAGTTCAACCAGAACTCTGACGGCATCCCAGCTTCCCATGTGTGCGACGAGTAGAAGCGCTGTTTGTCCCGATTCATCTAATATAACATCATCAGAATTTAGGTGCTTATCTTGGAAAGATGCCCACCTTTCATATCTATGTTGGCATGGTGCGCAACCAGGAATTCGACGACAGTCAAATGACCACTATTTGCTGCGAGCATGAGTGCTGTTCTCCCCGAATCGTCTGATACAATACATGAGAGTGGTTGGGTTCGTATTAAAAACATTTCCCACCTTGCACATTAGTTAATTCCGCATTGATATCAGCTTGATATTTAACCAGAAGCCTAGAAATAGCCAAATGTCCGTGTAGTGCTGCATGTAGGAGGGCCGTTCTCCCGGAATTATCTAATAGAACCATATCAGAGCCCTGTAAATGGGTTGAAAACGTTTCTCACCCTCCTCACTGACATCAGCCTGATGCGAAATCAGTAGATCGACGACGTTCAAATGCCCATGTGAGGCCGCAAGCATGAGTGCTGTTCTTCCGAAACCATCTATTACAAGAAGGTCAGCATTTATACGATTTTCTGAAATGATCCTCGCCTTTATGATTAATGTCCCCCTGATACTGAACCAGAAGTTCTGCCGAATCCAAATGACCTAGCGAGGCTGCAATTGTAAGTGCCGTTCCCCCCGATTTGTCTGATACAACAAGATAAATGTTTTAAACATATAATTCTTCGGAGTTATTCTCACCTGTTTCATTGACTTTAGCTTGGTGATCTTCAACCAACGATTTGACGACATTGAAATGTCCTCTTGTGGCTGCGATTATGAGGGCTGTTGTCCCTGATCCGTCTGACATGATGGTGTTAGGACTTCAAGATTTATATTGATAAAATTTCCTACCTTTCACGTTGACGTCCACTTGATGGTGGGCCAAAAGTCTAATGACATCGAAACGGCCGCTGTTAGCTTCAAATGTAAGTACCGTTCTCCCGAGGTGATCTATCCAGTCAATACAGATTTTTAAAATTTTACAGGGAAGTTCTTACTGTTTACTGCGGCGTTGGCCTGATGCACAACAAGAAGCTTCACAATATCCCAATGTCCGCTGTTGGCTGCAAGTAGAACTGCAGTCTTCCCCAATTCATCTGAGACTACAATGTTAAGACTTCCGGGGTTGTATAAGAACTGTTCATTACCTTTCACGTTGACATCAGCATGCTGTTCAACCAGATATTTGACAACATCCCAACGCCCGTTGTGGGCCGCAAGGAGAAGTGACGTTTTCCCCGACTCGTCTGATATGAGGGGCGTTGATTTTTAGATGGTCATACTGAAAGACTTCCTCACCTTTTACATCCACGCCGGCGCCGTGTTCCACAAGACGCTTAACAACTTCCAAGTCACCTGTAACTGCTGCCACGAGAAGCTTCCCAAGTCGCTTCGGACGTCTAGCAAGGAATGTTTCTATGAGATCACGGAGTGGGACGAGAAGCAATAAGATTGCAAGGGTTTGGCCAAATGTCCATACGGTATCACCATGTTCCAAAAGAGGCGCGTTTTTCCTAATTGTAGATTCTGTGTCGACAAGAAGTATGATGTTGATCCCAGCAAGAACCGCCAGCCCAACTGCAATGGGAGCGACATTGCTCTCATTGCTAGGTGATTTGGATATTGCGCGATTGTATGCCCAATATGGTGTAACCAGAAATCCAATGGGAGCAATCATGTTCAACCCTGGAATAAGCACAAGGCTGTATATTGTAATAGACCAGCTTTGCAATCCACCCGACGCTAGTAGCGTACTCTGGCCTAATATAACAACAGATGCCGACATAGAACATGGCTGAGAGTGGCCAAATGCAGTTGGTTGGCTCCAGAGCCATAAACCGACTGCCGCCATAATAGACAAGTGAAGTGATCCAATAATCAGTACTGGGTTGCGCGAGGCTTTCTTTACCTGTTTCACCCAATCAGATAGATCGCCTCTGTGCGAATACTCGTCCGATCCATCGCTGTGGGTCCGCCTAGCCTGGAGGTGAAGATAAAGTAAGAAATATATGAATGTGTTCGTGTTGTTGATCCAGCTGAGGTTGAGAATGATGGTGATGTGGAAATTTGTCAAGCCGAGGGTGAGAGCTTGCACGATTGCTGATAGGAGTATTGCGAACACAGTGATCAAGATGGTGGTCGATTGTGTTTCTAGAGCTTCGAGTTCGGTTGGTGTAACTTTGTGATCCCAAAGGGCAAAGATCGCGGGGAAAAAACTAAGCAAATTCTGCGCATAGATTGCCGTTCGAACGCCAATGCCAGAGATGTCCGAGTTAGTGGGGATACAGAAGCCTCCGGGGTCCAACATTATTAGGAAAAAAGTGAGAAAATAAGTTGCGTTTTAGGCGATCCAGTGAAGAAACTTTATAGCTATGATGTTGTGTCATCCCTGCAGGCAGGTATGTAAATCGTAAACGCGAAGTAATGGTCCGTTCTCCTGGGGCGATGGAATAGAATGAGTTATGAGAAAGGGGATCAGAGCACAGAATCATTGATGGGGCGCAGCTACAACATAGATGGCCCGAGTTGACGCCCTAGGCAGTGGTGGATTCATCTTACACAAGGCAAGGCAAGGTGGTCGGTACATGGTATCCGATCACCTAGACAATTTCTCGGCATTTCCCGCTCCAGTCATATCGCTCCAATCATATCCGCGACTGTGGCCACAAGCCAATAATTAATATACTCGTACACTGGTCCGACGGTGGCCAAGCTTTTTATGATTTGGAAGATCTGTGTATCTTATCTTCGCGCTTGACTATCAGCTACTACTCAGTACCCTGCAATTCATCTTCCCCGCCATCTTATCAATCACCCCCGTTCCTTGTACCATCTAAGACCTTGCTCTCGTGCTGCTTCCCGCCCTCACTCCAGTCATTGCGCTCCATTTTTGCATGTCCTTCCCAACCGACAAGACGGACAGGGACACTATGAACCATCCCGTTATGCTCCAACTCTAAGGGAGATCTGTTCTGTACGCCAGTTCGGACGGTTTCTCAGCATTGGCATATTGGGAGAGTCTCGATGTAACAGAATGCAGATCTACGGGGGGAAGCAGGAGTTGAAATTCAAAGGAATGGTTCCCAGTCCATGTACAGCGTCTTTTCCATGCCAAATTTGGTACAGCCGCTTGACCGAAAGCTGTAATTTGTACCGCGAGGTTTTCATCGTCCTCTCAATTTTTACAGGCCTGGACTGGATCTAGGTGCCTCAACAGGGGGGTGCTGATATCAGGTTAGCTATGATGATCAGTAAGCTATGCACCAGAACACTTGTAGAGAGGCTAGGAAATCACGCAAAGTTGACTTCTGCTCGTACTGAAGGCCTAATTCTCAGGCTTTGGCTGAGCAGGTAGAAACGTAGCCGAGGTAACAGAAAAGTACAAGGTCATAAGCAATCAACCCGAATTCCATCGGTGCTCATGAATCGTTATTTCATTGGGGGATACGCAGAGTGCGTTATAGCTACCGATACTTCTCTCTAGATCTCAAGATCAATGCATTATCCATCGTGGTCATGGTCCGCGTGGGTATTCTCAGTATCCGTTCTCCTTGTTACTAGTTCATCGTTGCTCTGTGTATCCATTATGCCGAGATGAAACAATGGTTATAAAGCCTTCGGCGTCGTGCATCCTACCGCCCACATTTTAACACATGCGTATCCCCATAAGTTGTGTGGTATTTAGCGCCCCACAGAGCTCATGAGACCACCTATTTTTGTCCGGTATAGCGCAAAAGAGAAAGGCGATAGGCTTTTTCGATCTATTATTACACTGCGTATCCAATGGGATGGTCCATAGCTGCAAATTATATGCGGTACACAGCAAGGAGGGTTTAGGGTTCCTGGCCCTACAATGCACCAGTATCTTGGAAATAAGTACCCGAACACCAAAAAACCTCGTCCCTCATCATGCCCGTTCCACGTGGTGAGTCTCTCGGCGTGGTTAACTCAAGTAATCTATTTTTGGTTATAGTCATGCATACAGGATCACCGCAAAAAGACATTGTGCTAGTGAACGATATAAGAATATCAAAGGATAGCTCAGAAGAAGAGAATCAGACGCCTACGCGTAACTCGAAACACATATTTACCTAGGTATGTGCTTATGCTCTATGTACTGCTGAAGTAGGCGTATGTATCGCGTAACACAGAGAGAAAATAAGGCGTCTGTATGATACTCAGATTACGACAGCATGGGAGAACATAGTCACTCGGAAGGCGGAAGTAAATTACTCATCCCTCCTCACTAGATCCACATAGCGGCCACTGACCGCTACCTATGCAGCCCCTCTCCGTTGACATCGGGCAAAGCTTGAGTGACAACCTCGCTTAGGGTTCACAACGCACATGGTTTCTCTCTACACACCGCGCAGCACCAACCGTCCTCAGAGATTGCTCGTCACTCCAACTTCACATATACTCCATCCCTGACAAGCACCGACAGCGAAAAGTGTATAGCCTTGAGGGAGAATGGGCATGATCCTTCACAGGTGTGTATATTCCTCGCCCATCCTCGGCCAACGACGCTTTGCCTTGCGTGTTGCGATATGTAAATAATCTGCAAGGGGAGGGGGGCCTGGAGTTAATGTTCCAGTGGGGATCGTCAAAACCGGGGCGAGTGTCGTCTGACGCGAGTTATAGATTAATCTGATCCTAGGCAGGGGCTAGGTGTGTCTAAACCGAGATTTGCAGCTGTTTCAAGCTTTAGACAAAGTTTGGGATCTACGTCTGCGAAATATCAGTAAGAGTTCGGAAAAACGGAGAATGTAAAAAAAAAAAAAGATATGGCCGAGGAAGCACAAAACGATGTGGAAACGTGTACACGGGTGTGAGGAACGACCGGCGAAAATGAGGGAGGCTTGTATGGCGTTCATGAGAACGTAGACCTCGGGGAAGCGAAGCCCAACTGGCGAGACCTAGAGCTAGGCTGGCTGGGAGGTACCGCACCCGTAGCACCCGCCATTCGGGGTCCAAGAAAACAACGCAAAAAATGCTCGGAAGAGCAGTTGCTCACCTATCACGGGCAGCTAGTGGGCTCTATCGTGGCCATCACAGTTTCCACCCTTACGCATTCTCGTTAACGAATGTCCTGTGGACCAGCTAGGAGGAGTTGATCTGAATAACTGGTCCGTGCACAGGGGGAGGCATTGCTGTTTCAGGGGCCAGCATTGGCGAAAGAAGTTGAGTGTGTGCCGCGGGTCGCAGAAAGGCGGTGCACCTGTCTTAAGTACGGTTCCCGAGGGGACAGGCCGTTCAATCTCTGGAGAATTTGGGTCAGGCGCGCAGCGAGAATGGCCAGAATACCGACTCACTCCTTATCCACCACTGCTTTCTCTAGTGTTGTCCCGCCATCTGGAGCCATCCATTCCCTATGTCCTTTTTCCGCTCCGCAGCTGCTCTGCGTGTAGCTTCACGTTAAATTCCAGTTTTCCGTAGTATGAGCAGGCTCCAGGGACGGATTCATTACCCGTATCCAGTACACGACGGCAAGGCATACAGGTACCGTAGAGTAAGTGTGACGATGATGAGCTTCGCTGCGAATTCTAGGCGACTTTTGAACAAGTGATATCAGCAGGTAAACGGGCTAGTACGTCGGAAGCTTCTGCAATGACGCTAAGGAGTGGGTAAGAGGAAGGTATTGATGACGTGGCATATGCAGAGGACACAAACCAAAGAGAATCGCAATGTGGGAGCGCGAGGCATGGCGGGTGGGCTTACTACAGAAAAGGATACGAGGTCCAAGAATGTGTAAGATCTAGGGTGGACATCAATGGAGTGATGTGTAGAGTAAGTATGGTGGGACTTGCCTGGACTGCACAAACCGCGCAGATACATCCAAAGTTTATTACACCCGTACGGCGTACGGACAGCGAAGAGGCAGCGTGTTTCTATGGTAAAATGAGCTTCAAACCGTCTCAATCTTCTTGAGTGGAAAACTCACCGTTCGGACCAAGGCTCCTGGATCAAACAAAAGTTACCATGTCGATTGCGCTGAGCACCCAAGGGTATAGCCAGTGCATATTAACTACATTAGTACCCACCAAGCCTGAAAATGCCCATGTCTCGTTAGAAAATATAGATGTTGGAGAGCAGGGCAAAAAGAAAATACCGGATAACAGGAGGCGCGCTTTCCCACAAGAGAGGGAGATACAACTCCAGCCCCAAGAGGAATATGAGAGAAAGTAGTCATGCTCTTATAGAACGCAGTAGAAAAAATAAGGCAACTATGGGAGATTCCGGGTTCATCGTGAACGATGATGAAGACGATTGTGACAACTGTGACAACAGCAACACGAGTGACCAGTGATTACTCAGTGATTCGTTGGGCATATTTTGATTTCTTGCACAAACTTGATCCTGATTTATTTATCCGGCCAAGGTACCTAATTCAGGTTACATTTATTCCTGTTGCGGGTCCTTTTGGTGTGTTTTGCTATCCAAACGTACCGTAGGTTTACTCTAGGTGGGCCTAGTTGCAACCCAGCTGTTGTGGAACCACTTGATCCTTCTCGATCGGTTATATCTTCAATCGAGGACTTACTTTTTTCTCAGCCCTAGTCCATGTTGAACTGACTCATTTTCCTAGGGCTCATCTATTACCGCAATATTGGGTTGCATGATAGCGGTCACTTCATTTGAAGAGCTGAGCACGGTTGTATACAACCCATGCCTTCAATGAAACCAAAACGAAACTCAGTCCTCATTATTAAAAGTATGGTATGTATACGTATTTCTTCCGTAAATCTCTCCCCTTTATTCACACTCGTGTACTTTCTGGATGCATAGGCTGTATCGGCACAATCCTATAATGCAGTTGCGCCACGGCTTTCCATTACGTCGGTTACGCCCTGTATCCCGCAACAACATCAGAATATGATGGCTTCTGCGGTTTTGTCTTAGATACGTTGTGTGGAATATCCAGCTCTTCCCCAGCGTCTCCATCACCCATCCCCACAAAATCATCGTCCCACTCCTCATCCTCAAAAACGATGACTCGTGTCACAGAATCTATGATCTCGAACTCCTTCGCAACGCCTAGCCAAAAAATATAAGTTCCCTTAAGGATCGATGAGCGGTACGTCGCACCCGCCTTTACGCTTGGCCTCCGTTGCGATATCCAAAAGAGTATCGAGAACTGGGGTGTTCGGTCGGTGCTCTTCCCCATCATCTTGTACATTCCATGGGGACCCCTCTTCGGCAAGGCAGTAAGAACAACCTGGGTAATCCACCCAGGCAGCGCGTTCTACAGTATCATCACCGACGTGTACGTATTCACGCCCATTCCAGTAAGACATTGACATATTTGCATGGCTACTTCGCCCCATGCCTGGAGCTACAGGGGCCTACGATTAAATTGTAATTGGTATTTCTTTACTATCGCATTTGATGTATGCTCACCTTCGGCCTCGGTAGCATACTGCGTGGTACGGCGGACTTCACACCATAGTCTTGGGCTGCTGTACGGAGGGCCTGATACCAATCTCAGCAAATTTACTACGCCTAGTGAAGATCTATGTGGTATATACGTACCTTTTTTACCTCCTTGCCTGAGCGGTAAGCCAATGAAGATCGTACCATATGGAATGATATGCAGAGATAAAACACGGTATTGGGCTTGTGGGAAGGAGTAAAGTGTTGAGTTTTAACGTACTCTGAACAGTAGTAGTGGATGAAAGGGGGCTTTTAAGTCATAGCATTGTTTACGACTTCCGACACAGGAGTCAACGAATGTCGGAGGCGTTCATCTTAGTGAATAGGGGACTCGGATCATGTCTGTCACGGTCACCGCTATCGGCACATATATAATTATATGACAGTATGCGAGAACGGTAGTATTGGAAGTGAAAGCGCCATATCCAACATGGGTTGATGATTAAGCAGTAGCGCGTGCGTAACACGGTCTAACAAAAATGCAGGAAAAATGACATAGTAGGCTTCCTCACTGGATGCATAAATCATAAGTGCTGCATGTCGTGCTAGACTCATAAATCAAAACTTCACAACATAACACCCTGCCAGCGTTACAAGCCCCATCGACATATCTCTTCAGGTATCCAACACTCGAATGCCATATTATGATGGACAAGACCAGCCACTCTCCCCTCACCGTCCCATAGCTTTACTCAGCGGGAAGCGCATGTACAGGCTTTCCGACAATTCACAACGAGACACAGTACTTACCCTTTATTTCGATGTTCAGGAAAGTCAATAAAGAAACCGTCTGATGAAAGATAATCCTGAAATAAATTTCCGATTGTGATAGCTATGTGACTACAAAATGACGAGTCTAAATACATCGTCTAATATGTACAAGAAATTACAAGGAATGGCGGGTAAATCGAGGCTGAGAACGAGAAAATTGTATAGATGAAAGTGTAGTACATGTGTGCATTGGTGTTATGCAATGAAATATGTAACGAACATGATTGGGTAACGAGGTGCATGACGCAGGGGAAGTGTAAATGAGGATTGGTAGGGTATAGAGCCGAGTTTAATATGACGTGATTGTTCATTTACAGAATGCAACGACCCCGTTCAAGAATCGCACTATGGATCGCCTGAAGCCAGACTTCTTCACGGAAGCGGTGGGATTCACTGGGCCTTCACTCTTAAGGGCGGGAATATCGGCGCCGCCGACGCTAACTTTGGTCGTCGAGTGACCACTGGAGCTGGAGCTGGCACGAACTACCGGCGGCTTCACAGGGGCGGATACGGGTTTCACTGCCACCGGTTGCTCGTGGTTCTCCTTAAACCACTAGGGGATAACGAGCGGGATTAACTTCGGAAGAACAAATCTATTGTACAAGGAGATAACGTACCTGAATGAGGAAATGCGCAGATTCTTTCGGGTATCGTTTTTGGGACTCGTAGTCTACGTATGTCACTCCAAACCGTGTGAGGTAGCCGTCAGCCCTGAAAATTTCGTGTTATGAAGGTGACGAAAAGAAAATGGCGCGAAAACTATTCCATACCATTCGAAATTATCCAGGAGGCCTACGAATCATTACTAGTGAGACCCAAGGCATATCAAATCAGATAAAAGCAGCTTACTCCACGGGAAGTAAGATCTGACGTCGACGCCATCCTCATTCACGGCGGCAAGCAGAGCTGCGGTTGTTCCTCGGAAGTACTGAACGCGGTCTTTGTCCACGAGTGCCTGCTCGAGCGGCATGTCATTTTCGCCCTTGACGGCAAAGCCATTTTCAGTAACACTGGAGTATGATCAGTTATTGATCGAAGGAGAGTAGTTCGACAGTACCCACTAGATTGGCGTTTTGTATTTCTTTTGGGAGCGGTTAGTTACTACCAATAGACTATGACAGAATTGAAACGGACATTCCAGAGATAGTTCAACAGCTAGCTAAAGCATTAGAACGAATGAATACACAATGATGTGGAGAGACATACAGAACGGAAACCCTGTGGATCTAATCATGGAACTGTCAGTTCAAGTTCACGTGAGGGAATAAAGACATCGACGAACAGTCTTGGAGCCATGCACAGTGTGCTACCCCACGGGGTCTAGTTAGATGGTGGCGCCTTAACATGGAACGATGTCAAAGAGTACCTTGTGTGCCAAGCTGCGTCCCATCGGGACGTGTGAAAGTGTAATCCACATTACCCTGAAATTCGTCATCGCCACCAGCACCTACAACGAATTAGGCGATCAGTGGTGAAACAGGTGGACATAATGGCGATGAGTACGTACGGGCGAGATTAGTGGTGTATGTATTCATGCCGTAGAAATCAGACGAGCCCTTGATAAGAGCCCATTCCTCCGGCGAATATGTAGGGAGCCGGTCACCAAGAACCTCCCCCATGTAAGGTGGGTAATGTCCAAGATATATAGGATCCTAGTGTACAAAATAATGTAAGACGAAAGAACGTACTCCACAGAAGAAATCGGCCACATACCGCGTACCAGCCTAGATAGGAAATACGGCAAAATTATCGGAAGGAAGTTGTCGAAGGTTGTCAGCTTGTTGATCTGTCCGTTGGACCAGGATTGGACTTACCAATTGAGAAGTCTAGGGCGTGTTGGGCGGCTTCAACATCTTGAAAAGAACACGAGTATCAGTAGAATCATGAAAAATTACGGTCATCGGACATACTATCTTGGTTATCGTCGTAAGGCATCTGCCAGTCCCCATTCAATGTGATGCCAATCTGGCCACCTTGCTTCGACTTGAATTGTTCGCGATAAAGCTTGACAGAGGAGGCATGAGCAAGGATAAGGTGGTGTCCAACTCTACAAGGAGAAGGGATTAGCGATCAACCGCCCGAGTGGAGGACAGGCCGAACAACGCACATCCAGGGTTCCGTTGAGGAATCACCCTCAGGCGACCGTTCACGATCACTCGACCTGCCTGGTGCAAAGACGCCACGGCCGTACCCAAGTATTGCGACACACCATGGCTCGTTGATGGTTAACCTGTAAGAAAGGACACGCATTGAGAGAATGGTCCATGTCATTCAGAAAGTAGTCGACATACCAATGTTGCACGCGATCGCCAAAAGATTCGAAGCAGACCTGAAGGGTGACGCGTGAATGTCTGCGAAAAAAAGGTGAAAAACGACGTACTTTAGCGTAGTTCACGTAGTCCCTAACAATCTCGTCCTTGTTCAACCAACCACCATACCTATCGTGGAGCGCCTGAGGTAAATCCCAATGGTATAGCGTCTATCGTCGAAAGCATCAAGGCGGCGGACTAACAAGAGAAGATTGGCACGCACAACGAATGGGGTGATACCGTTGGCAAGCAAAGTATCAATAAAATCTGAGTAGAACTTCACACCCTCCGGATTTACAGGGTCATCGCGGCCGCCTAGTGGAATTATACGGGACCAAGAGATGGAGAAACGATAGGCCTTTATCCCATACGTCTTTAGCAACTCGATGTCCTCCTTCCACAGCCTGTACGAATCCGTCGCCACATCGCCGTTCCTTCCGTCCAGTGTCTTTCCCGGAAGCTTTGAGAAGTCGTCCCAGATGGACTTTCCACGTCCACCAATAGTTGTGGAACCTTCAACTTGAAAGGCGGCTGATGGCGTAAGGTTCAGTTACGCGTCGTACACACCGGCTAGGAGGGTCGCGGCCCTCACCAGACCAGGTGGAGTGGGCGAGTGGACTCACCAGTTGCAAAGCCCCAAAGGAAGTCTGCTGGGAGTTTGCGCGTTTGAGAGACAGGCATACCGTCCGTGAGTGGCAAAGGTTAGCAAGAAAGTTGGTGACTTTGGTTCACGCTCTTAAACCGACCAGGATACCCCGATATCACTAAGTTCCTGGGGAATTTCAATTCAGCTATTACCGAGGAAAGTCCGTCGATTGCAGATGCGGCCAAGACAACTTCGATTTTTCTCTGTTCGACAGATGTTACATTTCGTGATGTAAAATGACCGCAAATGGGCAGCCCTAGAAATTCCGTGAATAGTGAAACTCAAGAAGCGATCAAGAATAGCACATATATCTGACAAAAGAAGATCGCCTATGTGCTGGTGGTGGTCGTGCGGGAAGATGTGGTTCACATTATGATCGGAAAATCATCGGTGTCTAACTAAGCGAACACGTGACTATGTATTGGCCGGAACTGGGGTATGACGGTGCCCGGCTCTCCACGTTCCTTAAGTTTTTACCTCCATCAGTTCTTGCTTCTCCAAGGGGTTCGTTATTTTGGACGTCCACGACTTTAACATCTCACAGCCATGTCAACTGGAATCGCCATCCTTGGTGCAGGCATATTTGCTCAGGAAGGTTAATTCTTTTCGTCAGTCAATAGTTGCCACAAGCTAACAGAACTGTTAGCTCATCTCCCGGCTCTTGCAGCCCTGGGTCCAGCAGCTCCCAATCTTAAAGCAGTGTATTCCCGATCAGAGAGTAGCGCCCATAAGCTTGCAGATGCGGCTACTGTCACCTTGAACCTGAGCACGACTCCTGCCATCTATCACGATGGTGATAAATCGACAGATTTGGATGCCCTGCTTGCACGATCCGATATCAATGCTGTTATCATTGTCCTCCCCATTACTTTGCAGCCAACCATCGTTCTCAAGGCTCTCGCTGCTGGGAAGCATGTCATAAGCGAGAAGCCTGTCGCTCCAGACGTCGCACAAGGACTTGAGTTGATCAAAACGTACAATTCCGTTTACCAGCCGCAGGGTCTGGTCTGGAGGGTTGCAGAGAATTTCGAAGCTGAGCCAGGTTTTCGTGCAGCTGCAGCCGCCATCGCCGCTGGGAAGATCGGGAGGGTCATTTTCTTCAGGACTGTCGTCTTCGGCTCCATTGATAAGGAATCGAAGTGGTACAAAACACCATGGCGTACAGTGCCCGATGTGAGTTTATCTTTTTTGGGTCCATGACGTTTTTATTAACAAGTCCCAGTATCAAGGCGGATTCTTGGTGAGTGGAAAACTTCGGAGAAACCTTCATGCACATTTTAATCGATTTCATTCCAACATAGCTTGACGGGGGCGTGGTACGTCTTCGCTCCACTCCATTGCAGGCTGGTTTCCTTATCCCAAAGTTTTTCCCCAGCACACGATTGCCGCGATGCGTGTCATGCTTCCTTACCGCCTCACACAGCTATCCGGGTTCGCTTCTTTGAATAAGGAATATCTCGCACCACAGGACACCATTAACGTCGTGGCTCGAGCTGGCTCCCATTTCCACGGAACTACCGAGCTAACGTTTGCCTCGCCGGTGCCATCCCGTCCGGCATCAGATGGGTTCGTCATTACTGGTACGGATGGTTGGATCGCCGTCAGTCAAGTCAATGTAGAGGGCTCTTCCACTCCAGTTCTTCGTATCACGATCAAATCCGTCATCAAACAGGAAGGAAAACCCGATGGGGAGGCCGAAGAGATTATAGAAGAACCAGTTCAAGGTGTCAAGGTTGAATTAGCTAACTTCTTCAAAGTGCTCTCAGGAAAGAGCGATGCACTAGATCTTGGACAGCCGTTGGAGGCACTACGCGATGTCGCCTTCATTCAGGCTGCCCTCAACAGCGACGGTAACCTGGTAGATCTGATCGGGCTTGTCCCAGAGTCATTGTAATTAGCCTTTCAGCTTTTCCACTTCAAAACTTGGGCTGGCATGAGCGGTATTGTTTCGGAGAAACGTATTTATTATGATATCGTGTAACATCTGATCTATGTATACCATACGTCGATACTTTCGTCATAAAATTAGTATCCAGATCGGAATCGTTCAAGTTTTAACCTTTCTGGACGTCCATAAAGAAAGACCTGCTCACGTTTCCCTTGAAATATCATCACTGTATTGCGTAGAGTTCGAACCACGATCTATTAATACATATAATTGGCTGTTGGTAGGGCGGGACCCACATCGAAGTAAAAAGTTCGATGGCGCGAATGGAACGGACGCATTTATATAAAGATAGTGTGATTTAAGGGGCAATCTTCCCTGGAACGTGGGAGCCCATTATCTTACAAAGCTTAGAACCATGGCGCAAAGAAGAACATAAATCACACGGGCTCATGGAAAGATATCGGTTTAGGCGTACATTGGTTTAAAGGATGGAGTGAGAATCGACGTAGGGGGTCCAAACGTTCGGTTATGTATTACCAGCCACGGGCTCAAGATCGGGTATACGCAGGAATGAAACTGGTTTGGTAATCAACGCCTTTGGAGGGCAGGGGAACCGCCAAACTCACCTAAGCGGAGTGGGTTAATAGTCTAAGGTTTGCGTGAATACTAGTATGATCAAATACAAGAATGGTCAAAAAACGCCACGGCGCGAAATTTAAACCAATCTATCACGGGTAGTTATCTACTACCCTTTGCAGAATGAGTGTGAGATTGATTTTACCGTGTCATAGAACAGTACGCGCGGCAGGGTGTTCCCCGCCATCTAGGTACGCGGGCACATGACCCCCAAGTCGCAAACATTCTTGTGGGCCACAGTCAGCCGCGTGGCAACAGAAGTGCCTTGGGATGAAACAAGCGTACATGCGTAAGTGGCTGTTCCTTTAAGCAATGTCGTTAGCCAACTCCTCCCAATGGAAGATAGCTCATGTAGATACGCCGCCAGTACCCATGGATCCGTATTTATCAAAGAAGTATTCCCCAACGATTCATTTTAAAATTGGGCTGGCTTTCAATGAAATAGTAGTAGGTTGATGCAAGAGCGTTAAGCTTAAAACCTCATATCTTTGGAAATGTCGAAGATTTGGACTTGGGTACACAGAATGATCCAGCAGGCCAGCCATACCACAATGGGGCTTCGGACCGGCTAAGACCATTCACGTGGCATAGAATTTTCACCCTTCGCAGATGTGTGCGAATGGAGAAGAATAAAGGAGCGGCCACACCTGGCTGTAAACTTAAAATGTCACTTTTGCTCGATGAGAAGTGAGATTCACAGGGATGATTATAGTCCCATGCAGATGCTAGAAGCACGGTTCAGCGTTAAAAGCAATCGATACTCGGCGGATGCCACCGGCCAGTGAAAACGCAGTTCCGACGGGCCGAATCGGTTCCCTGTGATCATCCTACAAGAAGCATAAAACCGGCGTGGGAGTAACGATCCCAGCTCAAAGGCGAACGCTAGCAAAGTAGCTTATAGCGAAACTAAATAGTCAAGAAAGGTGAGATAAACTCCGATGGAAGTTCATGTGGTGATCTGTTCCCCAGGCTCGCGAAGAGGTTAGTCGACCGCATACGGTTACTTCTGCCCAAAGTACATGCTGAATAAGCTGATAGTCAATACCCAAGTTTATACTGAATAACTCACCCATTCAATAGTACTCGCGTTGAGTGTTTGACAGGGTGGCCTCCCACCGTTGACAGGTTACAGCTCTGCTCCGAGTCATTCGATCAATCATGTCATTCGAGACTTTTCAGAGGTTCCCTGCTTCGGAAAAACTTAGGAGACATCACGGGAAGATCGTACCAACTGTCGATATGCTCAGGAATGTACTGGCGTCGATCAGGAGTTGCCCGAGGTGGCCAAAGTGTGCTTCTTTATAACATTACCCCGGGCACATGCTGTGTGATCTCCTCAAGGGAGAGGTGTAACGAGACCATCGACTCAAGTAGGAACGTTCTGCCTCTCCAGTGGCAACTAACGGACCCTTAGCAGGATCCATAAGGCAGACTGTATACGCCATGCAAGAAATGTCCAAAAGTGTTGTATGGTTTATTAATTTCCAACACATCGTGGTCAGCGGCGCGGTAGGTTTTCCGGCGTCAACTATCTAAGAAGGAATCAACACGAAGGGGTGTTTGGAAGCCGACGAGCCTTCAAAATATAGTGGAGTCCGGTAAAACACCGTGTAAGAAAATATTCCCAAATGTTGGAAGATTGAACGGAATCAATGTGTCTGCTTTGCTATTCTGCAAGCGCTGAAGGCGATATATAAGAGTGTGTACGAAATAGCAGTAGCCTGCCTGCAGGCATGGAAGCGAGTCGCATATAGGTCTCAAGAAAAAGAACATACGCCATTGAGAATGCATCTTGAGAGTATGGCGAGCTGATTCTATCTCGTCGCTTTCGGAGCATAGAGAAAAGATAGTAGGGACGTTCCATTTATGAGTTATGTGGACGCAGCTGGTGGAGCTTAACTAGATGGAAGCAGTAAGCCGTATTTACAATTCGAAGTAAGGGTGTGGGTATCCGTCAAGGTGCGTTAAGTATCAAACGCCATTCGCAGGCAGGCACACTTAGGCTAAGGCGACAGCCGATCGGTAGATCTCTGAAAATGTCTCTTTGAACGGTCCATTGATATTTCAGACTGTCCTGTTCTGTTTTCAGCACAATATAAACCGTTAGCACGTATTTTGCCGGGAGGTGAGGTACCAACAAAGATAAGGGGGTGCTAACGTTTTCAAAATTAGAGGCTAAACGTTGGATAAATTTCACACAGAAAAATGGTGCACAGCAAAGTCAAGTTAACGGACATTAAAGCTCTAGAGGGTGATGTATTATAGACAAAACCCTCGTTATGCGACGGCTGCGAGGCAGGATATTAGTTTTGCAGTCTGCATGTGAATTACGAACCTCACCGTAATCTCGTCTGGACATAAGTCAAAATCGACGTGGTGTTTAGAAGGTCCGGTTGCTATGGGTTCAAAACTTTTGTTATTTGTGTAGTCTGGTAGGGAAACGAGTGCAGTCTTTTGATGTGTCGTCTTAGCTGGCCAGTACGATGATTCTCTGTGAAGTCGAAAGATTCGCAAAGTCGTGCTGCGTCACAGGTCATACAAAGAACATCAGATACTTACCGAGCTCTGAATCGTGAATCACAGTATTCCAATCAGACAATTTACAATTCTGCTCGAGTACCCTCTCCAGAGTGAGTATAGATTTGATGTACCGGCATCCCAATTCTATGGAAATATCGGCCCATACAGCTGACGGACATAAACGGCGGATAAGAAGCTGGAACCCGCACACATAGAATTCCTATTGAAGCGGACGCCAGCTCCACCACTTCGCAATTCAATTTCCAGAGTAACTGACAATCCAAAACCAATTCAAAACTCCAGTTCGCTTATCACAATTGAGCGGTGCTTACTAGCCATTCAAACGTTAACTCGTGTCTCCCACGATCGGCTTCTTGAGTTGTTCAAAAAGTACTTTACCTTCCCTATCCGGAGAAACCTGGGAGACTTCCCGGCGAAGGCCGTATCTGCGCACTATTGCCTCAACCTCAACGAAGGAATAGGAACTAGGCATATGCCGTATGTTGATAGGAAGGCTGGCCCTGCGCGGAATAGAAGACACGTTTTCGGTCTACTTGGGGGGTGTGAGAGCCACTCTTCGATGTAAGGAGAGAAGAATCACTTTGATCAGAAGCACTTTAAACATGTGGTAGATGGCTTGGATACTTTGCGCTAATCGTTTGAAAAGGGTCATAAGAGGATCACGGGGAATGCATTGGACTTTGGGTTCGTGTTCTTCGACACAGTAATGGCTCAGTTATCTGTGATGAAGGAGAGTAAGCGCGGATGTGGGACATAGTTATTCGGAAGGGACTTGCGATCAAGCGCATGTTGTTTGCACCGTTAAGTAGGTTCCTAACATCAAAGGTTGGTCCTGGCGAACGAATAAAATGTCGATTGGCAGTTGAAAACGGGCCACGGTCGTTGAACCGGCAGGTAGGCGCAGTGCTCGCTTGGTTTCTATGCATGGGTTTCTTTGCTGATCATTAACTTGAGAGAACAAGGCAGATCATAGAAAGCATAAAGAATGCTGCTAGTTGTCGAGACCTGAGAACGACGATTAATCATTGGGCCATTTCCCCGCAGACTTACGGTCAAGAAGAGATCAGGAAACAACTTCGATTTCACCTACCGAATGGTTTCGTAGATAGCGAAGAATGAAGTGGGCATTACAAGAAGGAGGAGAGTAGGCGGCGTAGAGATTGACATGTTATGATAAGAAAAGAACGTCAATCGTGAGGTAAAGATAATAATAATTGAATAAAGGTACAACAACGTACAAGGGCAGAAATACATTAGGATACACTCCAAGAAATGGTGTACATGCCACGCCACGTAGGTGAGTCGAATTGAAGAAATACAATGACGCGAATATACCTTACTTGGGAAGAGGTGGGGTGGATGGGCCTATACCCGTATAGTCAATACAGAGTTCATATTAGGAAGAATTAAGGTGGAACATACCGAAAAGTCCTGATCTTGAAAGCGGTGGCGGCGATGTGGGTAGTGCTGATGAAGAGTTCACAGGTGTAGGAGCCAGTAGCGGGTTGGCTAAAAATCATGATGATGGGTGAGTAGAGCTCCTACGGAGGGCTAATACGCAGCACTCACGTCTCCATTGTGCCCAAGCGGGGAGTTCGGGACGCAGTGGCTCGGGACCAGGTGTCGGTGCAGTGGGGACTTGGAAACCGGGAGGTACTCGAGGGGGCCGCTCTCGGCGTTCAGGGCGCTTGTGCACGACACGCCAGCCACCTGGAGCAGGTGGTGGAGGCGGGGCTTCAGGAAGGGCAACGGCATCGATGGGGGGTGCTTCAATCTGAAACGGCTTCTTAGGTGACGAAAGAGAAAGGTTACGGATAAGGAGACGCACCTGCGGTCGCCAGTCCGGCGCGTATTCCCCACCAGCACCGTGTTTTGACTTCATCTGCATGAGTTCTGCGATCTCGCTGAGCATGAAAGTCAATGTCAGCTAGGGGGAGAGTAGAAGAGATGCGACTTACAACTGCAGTGCGCGCCGCTCATCCCGAAGTTTCCCAACCTCCTGTAAGAGGATCCGTACCTCACCTGCGAGCGCCTTGCTGAAATCGTTGAGATATCTACAGATCGGGTTGTCAGAGTATGTATGTCATCCCAAACAGTGTATACAAGCTTGGGAGCAGGAACTTGAGGACCGTAGCCGTTTTTGTTCATACAAATAAGTGCGCAAAAGGTGGTGCAACTATCGTGGGTGGGCGGGTGACAATGGGTTGGTGTCAAAGAAGTTGATGTGTCACGAGACCACTGACCTATCTATTTATCGATTTCCTCTTTTGGAAGTTCGTGATATCAGTAAACGTTGTTCCTACCACAACGGTCTACAGCTGAACATCTCGCTTCAATGCCAAATTCAATCCGGTTCTGATCTCACCTCGTTATCGCTTAATCTCAAATATGACATAGCGTTTTCCCTGGCACCGGGCACAACGGAACTTCCGCGTGCACAGAACGGAATTCCAGACCACTAGTGAGTTGATACCGCACCTTTCTTGGTATAGACCATATCCTAGCTTCCCAGCTCGGGGCTCCCCGTACCCGCGTCTTATCTAACATCACCGCGAAAGTCGTACCATCACTTTAAAGAGACTTCTCGAGCTCTCAAACTTCACAGGAGGCATCCCACCTAACATCAAAGAACCGAGGAACGTAATACCAGAGGCCGTTCACGCTTTGACTGAGGCGCGATAACTTCCAGGACAGATGAACCCCTCATATGTGATATTCTTGGTGTCGGAGTTAATAGTTATAACGTTCAATTATTTTCGTTGGAAGTCACAGGCATATATCTTCGCCTCTAGACAGCCTCTCCATCCGTCGGAGACTTTATAATTCTCACTGATTAGGACAAATACATTCAGTGATGAACAACATCTGCAACTAATGACTTCAGCATACAGCTTCACTCCGCCCAAACACCATTAGTGGCCGTAGTTATTGTGAGTTACCTTCATTTGACGGTATGCCCGTAACCGATTATCCCAGCAACGCAGCCTGTACCAGAACCACTTATAACTTATATGCCATATCTTCGGACTTCCGCCAAGAACACCATACAATTTATCTGGTATGCCGCCTTACCAGTGCCCCGATCGGGCCTGTCGCTTACCTGTTTGTCTGAAATAGAACGAGCCCAACAACATAAATCCGGGGCACACAAAGGGTTGCTTGTAGACCTTCAGGATCATAATGGGGTGGCGTACAAAACGGTACGCGAACAGCACACATGTGAATAGCAATAAGCCATGAAGAGTGATCCTAACATCAAGGTGTGCTTCGTTGTCGTTGCTGTCGTGGGGGCGATATAAGTGCTGATCTTTGAGAGCAGATGATACCTGCGGATGGTACACCTTCGTGCTCGTGGACTTTCCTTTCTTTTTGACGGTGACCGCTTCAGTGGTATGCTCTTGGATGTGGCGACTTACTTATATACTTTGGATGTTACCGTGCATCAATTTGCTCAGCTTTCGAAAAGTAACAATCGAATTCGTTGCATCAAGCTTCCACGTCATTATTACGAAGTTGCGGCACATATCAAAAGCTGGATTCTCACCGCAGTAAGTTTGATACTAGAAACACTTCATTCGTTGTGTCAAAGCTTGCACTAAACTCCATCCATAGTGATACATCACGCCACCCTCAGCGATCTTTCTCTTTTGTCCTTCCAAACTTCGCCAACAGGCTGTATCGTATCATAGTGGAAACAAACTTACGTCCGTGACCCTCTCTCTAGATCTATTGCCACCGTATGCCAAGTACAGTTTTACCAGTACCAGAACACTAAAGCCTGATCTCGACAATATTTACGACCAGTTCCTGGTAGCAACCTTGATCACCGATCACGAAATACTCAGAGCAGTGGCGACCCTCGATCACAACTCAAGAATACCAAGAAAGGCCGAGGTTATCGTAATGCTCGATCCTGATAATACTTCGAACAGTTGTTGGAATTTTTCACCATTTTTGGGTAGGAGTATTTTCTCTTCAGTAGAATTTACTGACGCTTCCTTCATAGTAATTTCCTACCACTATACCACAGCTCCCCTTGTGGGTGGGGTTGTTGAGTCATTTACCCTTACCGGACTGCCTTTTCTGTGACGACGCAAAAGGGCAAATGGATTGTGTAATAGTAAGTATTGGTTACGGTCATGCGCTACTACTCTTCGTTACTGCGTGACTAATTTGCATCCACTTTGTACTAGGTAGTGCTCAAAGCTTCAACGGGACCAGAGATGGGCCCCAACAAATTGCGGCTATAGACGCAACTCAAGGTGGAATCATCCAATCTATCCGCTGACACAGCGAAGCAACGAAAACCACAGCTATTTTTGATTGATGACTTTTCGGCGTCAAAGTATGTCAGCCATTACACCAAGTTGAGGAGCGTACCGGCCTAAATGTGCAAATAAGCGATTTGTTCTCAGGTCCGAAACGGTTTGGAGGTTCTCTGTTTTCCTTGTGAAAATTGCCTTGCGTTCGCCCCGACGGCCCTTGCAGTTATAAGTATGTGATATATTTTCATCGTTGACGTCTCGTTTCATGATCTAAAGCATGATGCATCCCGGACTTGGGGGACACGGCGCTTGGTCGATGTTGCCCTGACTCCTCGACCACCCAATCATTGTGACTACAACAAAGATGCTAAAAGCTTTTTTGAGGCCCCTGAGCTTTAACACCGAGTACGTCAGAAAATATGGGAGGATTCGTGCTTCGGTCGAATGTGAAAAAGTCCATACCCGACATTAGTGCTACAACCCGCGGTTTGTCGAACTATCTCTTATTATAGTCTAAATTGTTGACCCTTTTCTTGCAGGAACGTCTCCATCTGTGTTTATTGTCTCTCCCGATACTCTTAATTGAACACCCCGGTCATTTGTAGCGGGGATCCTTCACAGTTTGCAGTTCGAGTGGAACGACTGCAGAGTCGAGCACACCGCTATCCGGTGAAGCGATCATCGAGGACGACGATGATCCAGCCATTGAATACCTGCTTCCACCTTCCGGAAATGGAGTAAGCGTGTACAACTACGAGACGAACATCCAAGCGTCTTTTTCTTTCAATGGTGCATCATTTAATTGCAAATGTATTTACCTTGATGCCTAACAGCCAGAAGCAGGAACACCTGTGGCCGCTTACGGAGTGTTACTATGCGCTGGGGCTGAGCTAGAGACCTTTTTTCTAGCTTACACGCTCAATGGATTATTTGCAGAGCGTGTCTTTCTCAAGCAAATCGCTCCCTAAGATTGAGCATATGCTTATCATCAATATTAACAGCGTTGCGAATACCAACTTCATTTTAGACTGCAACACCTACACACTGACATTTGTCTCTCTCGCCACACCAAACGTAACATCGTCAGTTCTTTTTGGTGATACACAGTCCGACTCGCCTTAGGTCAGCGGACCAGCCGATCCAAATCATACCGGAACATCTCAGGGTATATCCAAATTGGTTTTATTATAGGTTCCACGATAGGCGCAGTTGTGCAGGTGTTGGTCGTCCACGGGCTACTCATTTTGTAGTTTCGAAAAACGTGGAATCAAGGATCCGGACATGAGCAAAACGGTGAGGTATTCCTTATTGACCACCGCACCTACGTCACTGGCTTAGCTGTTACATCGGCATCAGTCCTGAAAATACATACGGATGCTCAGGACTTCGGTAATAGACGCCCACATAGTAGTGTTCTTCCCGTGGCCCCACGAAGCGAGATGACGGCGTACCATCCACGATCTTCGCCTGGCTTACCAACGGGTAGGTTATGGTGCTTACTACTCCTCGATAACTCGTATTCTGATGATTATCATAGCTGGGTCGTTTTACGCAAATCTTTCTTCAGAAATGGCGGGTGGATATGAATGCCCCATTTCTGAACCAATTCTAATAAGCATCCCACCACAGTGACACCTGATACGAGGCCACTGATCCATACCCCAAGCCCAGACGACGATCGTTCTAACCCCCTACCGCATCTATTGCATCATCCTCGAGGTCGGAGGTAGATGCCATCCTGATCGTGGTTGCCGCCGCTGCCGTTGCAGGTGCAGTATCCGAGGAACTGAGCGGCAGTGCTTAACGCTTCGTAATCAGACAGCATCCATCAATGTTAGGATAGGGTGTCTTTCTACCCCTACGCAGCCTGGTACTAACTACGCATTTGCGCGACAAACAACATACGAGTGGACCACACCGCTTCTGGAATCTACGACTTGACAGGAATTTACCTGTTGAGCGATGCGAGTTCGAGCACGTCCCCGTTGCTATCGTCACCACGTAAATTGACCATTCTTCTCGCCTTTTGCCTTTGTAACATGCTGGCACATATGCTACGCTAGGACACCACACTACAAACTCTAAAATGCGCGCATTTTGGCCAATATTCTATCACATGAATTGTTGCATTCTTTGGGGGACCGGGAGCTCCCCCCCTCCGATCCTGCTACCTAACTCCCATGGAAGCTCCCTTGATGTCTAAGCATTGCGAGCCCAACCCACTGGGCCCTCCGGCAACTGTTTCTCCCAATATCCCTTTTATACGCAGGCAGAAGACACGATCATGAACCTGCAGTATCTGCACCTTCAGTGAGGTCGCCCGGTTTAAAGGCGGAAACGCGAAAATTTCTACGCCGGCTACCTGTCGAACAATATGGTTAGTTTGATGACTCGACAAGCATAAAGAGCAGGAGGAATGACTCACAGGAAAGGCTGAAGAAGGGGCAGGAGGTACGCAGGACACGTAGCGAAGGTTTAAGGTGCAGAGAAGTGGTTGGTGAGGGGGTGTTCGACCGAGTGACGTCGAGTGAATTTGGACATGACGGATATCTAGAACAATGACCATTCAGGAACATGTCGGGCGGAACCGAGATCCAGAGAGCAAGATCACTTACCGGCACTGGGTTCAGCCCCAGCGCTCCTGGGTAACGATACCCGTTGACCGCGCTTCTAGTCCGGAATGGGACGAGCCCAATAGCACAAATTTGAGGTACACAACAGCCCCACAACGCTCTCACAGCCCGCCATAAATCCATGGAACTTGACCAGCGTTTTGGAGCTAGCTTCGACCTCGAGATCCCAGATCTTGTCGGAACAGGCGGTACTGGTCTCCTTCCCGATATCCCTGGAGCGGGCCAATCAAAATTTGAGAACACTGGTTTTATCGTGCCCGTGTCCATCCGATGAAAGGGCGATGAGGAGGTTCCGCGCACAAGGATCACAGTCTATAACTAAACCTTGGCCTGTGTTTGGTAGCAGTGGCAGTACTAGTCCAATCGAACCCGAACCTACAATAGACGAGAACATTATCAACGCTCAAACTCCCCTCAAATAAAATTCAAACGCAAAAGCAAAAGCAAACGCCGCCTTACCTCGATCCCGGCGATGATTACAATGGATAACTAGGCCACCTTTCTCAGGAGTATCATTGAGGGCCACCTCCTATCCTCCCGCCCTCGTTGGGAGGCCCAACGGAGACGGTGGCACCACCCATTCATTCAAGCCCAATCGTGGTACTGTACAGGACCGAAAGGAACCTGAACCTGACGAGAAGGTAAGAGATGTTAGGCTCGAACTCTTTCCCTAAAACACAAAAGACAGCCGGCTCACCTTGATCCCGATAACGGACACAAGGCTAGTTCGCCCTTCGTAGCACTGTCGACAACTAGCGTCGGCCATATCCCCTCACCTCCGTGAGCCTCATACGTCCGTATGCCAAATCGTACCTAGCCTCAGGACCCGTCAGCTTCACCATCCTCAGCCACACCGGAAACGGCCCACCCGGATCAGTAGGCATTCGATCCTCCTCCACCGATGGCAAACGCGTACTCAACTGGGTACAGAGGATGCTAGGAGAAGCTAATGTGGCAGCAGTAGCAGTAGCAGTACTCTCTTACTTGGGGTCGTTGCAATAGACCGGTGGAAGTTCGAGATTCTGAACTCGGAGGAGCACTTGGGGGCACGGCGATGAGGGCCATCCGTAGTGCAGGCGATGAGCGCCGGTGGCCTGTTCCTCGATCGGTGTGAAGTGCCCTTCCCTCATGTTCGTGACCGTCTCCGTTTTTCCGCTTTTCCGCTTCGAAGAACAGTTAGGGCCAGACATGCAATGACGCCCACTTACCGTTCCTGAAAGTCTCCCACATGGACCTGATAGTATGCATGCATCTACACCGAACCCCCTAGAGGCGGGCGCGTTGTTGCTGGTGTGAGAGAGAAAGGATCTGGGGGGTCTTGTAGGAGTGTACACAGGCGAACGGAAGCTCCTTCGCAAAGCATACAAGCACTTAAATAACAGTGTCAGAACGAGCCTTCCCCAGCTGTAGTACAAAAAAAAGCACGAGCAGCTTACCTCCTCGCCTGCCACGTAGCCATCCAACTCATATGACGACCGGCTCCAACCCGCTCATAGTGGGGCAAGAGTATCTAAATAGAATAGCTAGTTAACTTCGGCTTCGTTACGTCTTTTCGCGGTGGAATGGGTACCAGAATCGAATCCCTCCCAGGCTTCTGATTCGTGACGTGGCAGGAGCGAGAGTAGTCGAGGGCGTGGTACACCATGGGCGCATACGCTGCTACGTTTGTAAGCTGCTGGGAAAATGGGAGGGGAGTAACCGCATACCCGTCATTAGGACTAGTACGAGTAACCCAGGATGTAGGGCTCTTTTCAGAGTTTCGAACAGGTGGAAGGTAGTCATCAGGGGTTAGTACGTAGTGGATCAGTAAAGATAACCCGAGGGCAGCTTACCCAGTTGTCAATATCGACCATTTCGGATATTGTCATCATCATTTTTGCGTTGTCCAAAAACACGCTGCCAAGCCGAAACGTGAACATGACATAACCCACCAACAACTTGAACAACGAAACGCACCCTAGGCACGCATACTCTCCCAATAAGCCTATCGACAACGAGCGGGATTCAGACATGACGGTAGGATCATGATGAGCAACCCATCAAAGCCCTAATCTAGGGTCCGTCCTCATTCCCCATCACAACCATCAACTGGCCCCGTCATCGTCGATCCCAAATCCTTATGTCCACGGCTCCCACCCACTATGGCGTTCGAGTCAATACGACCAACCCAGAAACGCACGGAGAGGCTAGCAAGTTATGGGTTTCATGACGAGGCCATTGTATGATGTGTAATGTGGCGAATATAACTACGTACGTTGTTTCCATTATCGTACTCGACCCCCACTGACGATTTTTTCCGTTTAGGAACGTCAAGACTACTGACAAGTCAACTAGCTGGGCCCTCATCCTCGATCCTAGAGCCCATACCCATACCTCGATTGAACCATGAAGGACACGTCACAGATGGTCTGCTTCTTATCCGATTTTGCAACTAATCCGCTACTTACTGCCGGCCCGCCCTCCCAGGACTATTGTGACGCCTTTGACATCAAGTCAGTTTGCCCCTATGATATCGCTTGGATGGGCCACTGCGGCACTTACCTCGTGGAGCCGTGAAATCTGGTGTTCAAGACGAGTAAGTGCCCCTCATTCCCCTACCCCATTATTTGTTCGTTTCCACACTGATCGAGCTCTCCTATTAGTAATCGAAGAGCCGCAGTACAGATTAGTACAGATTAGTACATACTTGTGGAAGCAGGAGGGTTCAGAGAGAGTTCAATAGCGTAAGTCCTTTTTTCACTTCCTAGCACTTTCTTCTTTCTTCGCCTCTTTCGTCGTCCCTGTATGCTTCGACTGATGACGTGGCAGGTCAGCACCACCATGTTCGACGTCTATGACCTCTACAGCTTCATTCTTAAGCAGGCCGTCCTCTATCATCATGTCCCATTTTACTTCCCTGTTCTCATCTCTTCATTTTTTCAACATTACCATTTTTCTGTTCCTCGAGCCTCCACCCAAACCCATACCGATGCTGACACTATCTCGCCATCTAGGGTATCGCCTCCTACCCTCACATCACCATCGCCAAATGCGCCATCTGTGTCTCCGTTTTCGGCAATGACAACGTCCTCTTCACCTCCAACATTGCCTAGTGTCTGCGCGAATCGGACGCAGGCACGTCCGCCAAAGATGCTTTTTGCAACTCCACCCCTCCTCGGCGACGCCCTGAACGCCTCCTCAATACTTATTCGCCTGGAGGGGTAGCAGCGTACGCGACGGTGGGGGTTGGCAGAGGACCTCCCACAGGAACGACGAACCCACCCTTGGCTCCACTCGTACTCTACCATGTCGCCTTCAACAACCACCGGGAATCTCTTCGAGATTCTCAAGCCTGCGCTTGAGAAGGATAAATCCCACGACCTATCGGAGGGGAGAGA
>JABCKU010000108.1:0-43213 GCA_018221655.1 Myochromella boudieri | reverse complement strand
ACCTCCAGGGACCATCACGGTAGTGTCATATCAACGGCATCCTCTTCTACCGTTCATAGCGCCACTTCGTCACGGACTAACCTGCCCAACAGTACTCTCGCGGAACCCGAAAGATTCTCTGCAGTCAAAGAGCTCAAGACCACATTCATTCCCAAGATCGTTCGAACTCTCAAATCGGCACTCTCTTCTACCGTTCATAGCGCCACTTCGTCATGGACCGACCTGCCCAACAGTACTCTCGCGGAACCCGAAAGATTCTCTGCAGTCAAGGAGCTCAAGACCACATTCAGTCCCAAGATCGTTCGAACTCCCGAATCGGCACCCTCTTCTACCGTTCATAGCGCCACTTCGTCACGGACCGACCTGCCCAACAGCACTCTCGCGGAACCCGAAACATTCTCTGCAGTCAAAGAGCTCAAGACCACATTCATTCCCAAGATCATTCGAACTCCCTACAACCAATTTTCAACATCCTCCTCGACTTCGAGCTCCTATAAGACTTCGCGTGGTTTGATTGACTCGCTCTCAAGTCGGATGGAGGGCTTAAACACATCCGATCATCCCGAACACGACCTAATTCGCCACTCGTTTTTACCTATACCTATATTCTCTTACTCCAGCCAGCAGCCCTCATCCATCAGCGGAGTACCACCTGTGGAGGAGCCTTCAAGTACCCTTAGTCCTCGAGTAATTGCAGAAACACCGAAATTTAGTAAAGCTCGCACACTTGGCCGCGGGTCAACCTATCCTGACCTGGGCTCCAAAGAAATCAGCACTATCGCTGAAAGTCCTACTCTCACGGAACGTGGCGAGATCATTAAACTTGACACTTTTGTTCATCTCTGTGCAACTACCCTTCGTCGCTTCTCGTCAGATCACGACCAGCCATTCGGCTGGCTGACTATGAAGTATGAGTTCTTGAATGTTAACATTCTATCAAAATATGCTATGGACGAAGATCGTATGGAGTGTGCAAAATTGGCCGGAGGTTGTAAATTATTTTCTGTAAGATCACTCTAATGTGCTATATTGATCTCTGTTGATCTTCTAGATAGTATCTAGCTTTACTCAGTTGTTTTGTACTCTCGGATCTCTCAGACCTCGAAGCTTGTCTCACCGTATGGAAATCTTGGGATGTTCTTACATCCCTGCGAAGATTCAGGGAGATCAATAATATGTTATGTTTTTTCCTTGCAGACTTTCGCGGGAATATTGGATTGAGGGGTATCCTGGAGTTTGACATCGATGAAATGTCTATTCAATTGTACCAAATCACAAACGACCGCGAGCAATACAGGTCTTTTCTCACTCTTTGCGACGACGAGGCTCAATTCATGCTTGACATACTTCAAATGGTGCCCCCTATTTTCTATCTCATGTGACAGTGTCCTTACATGAGAATCACTAGTTACTAGACATTCCTACGCTGGACAGAATTTTCAGGGCCCCATTCATGCTTTACTCCGGCTTTCAAAGAGGTCGGGTCTATGTCCGTCATCACTCCTGCAACATGATGTGACTCTTGAAGGAGACTATGCGGTCACTGCTGGACACTTTGGTGATATATGGAAAGGGAGATACCAAGGTCAGGAAGTTGCCGTGAAAGTCTTGAAGATGTTTATGGATTCCGACAAAACTAAAGAACTCAAAGTAAGCTTCGAGATGGTTATTTTCAATGGGTCTGAAAAGAGCGATACTGAATACTACGTAGAAAGCCCTTCATGAGGTGCTGATTTGGCGACAATTACGACATCCTAATGTACTGCCATTTCTCTGCTTGCATGATATGCGTGGTAGCCTAACACACATTGGGCTCGTCTCACCTTGGATGGAGAATGGTAATGTGCGAGCATTTCTTAATTCGTCCCCCAATGTCCACAGAGCCTCTTTGGTGAGTTAGGATTAACTACCTGCAGTATGTTGAAATTAATCCAAGGTCCTAGATTGTCGACATCGCAGAAGGGCTCAAATATCTACATGGTATGGAACCGAGTATAGTCCACGGCGATCTCAAAGCTGTATATATTGTCGGCTTATCGCTTGAGTCCGCCTGATGCATATATCTCTGGCCAGGTTAATATTTTGGTAACAAGCTCCCACCAAGCTTGTCTGGCAGACTTCGGCCTATCCACAGCATCTGGCTCCCGTGCTCTCTGGTTATCTTCCTTTTCATCCGATTTGAAGGGTGGGACATCTCGATGGATGGCTCCAGAACTCCTGGATGGTACACAAGAACACGGTACGATGTTCTCTGATGTCTATGCATTCGGTTGTGTGTGCTATGAGGTGAGATCCGACAGTAGTACCTCCACTTACACTTCGTTATGCTCACGATTTATCTCCAGATGTTTTCGGGAAAGGTTCCTTTCCCAGGCCTGAACGACCATGCTGTAATTTTCAGTGTCGCAATGGGTCGGCGTCCACCTCGACCTTCTCATTGGGAGCCTCAAGAATTCCCGTGTGAGGCTATTGGCCTAGATGACGATCTCTGGGATCTGATTGAGCGATGTTGGAAACCCGACCCTCATCAGCAGCCGAGTATGCACGAGGTGCTAGACTCCTTGCCACCCCAGCCCGAGTCACTAAAGGGGGGGATAGACATTGAACGGTGCCGTCTCGTTGATGAGGCACATGTAAATGTGCTGAACTGGTTCAATTGAAAATACAAGCGTTCCTGGTGTCACCTTTTCGCCTCTCATTGACAGTAATGTTGGCAAAAAATCGAATCCGAGCCTCTTCACATGTTCACCTTCAATATCTCGTGATCACCATACATGATCAAGGATATGTCCTGTGTCCAGCACGTTTCACGTATCATTGTCTTCCCTTAAAAGGACACTAATAAGAAGAAAAGATAAGGTCAAGAGTGGTATAAGAGCCGACGTGGAGAATTACTTGCATGCTCTGCTTTCCCGTTTCTTGCAGTTTATCTTTCCACCCAGATTCAGGGATCAATGTGGTGTATGGAAGGCGAGCGCTCGTGACGGCGGCAGTGGAGAAGTAATATCAGCGGAGGTTTGCCCATGTTGTGGAGAATCTACAGCTTAGAACTGATATTATAACCGGTGCCGAGGGTGTGGAGGCCAACGCAGTACCTAGCCACAATCTACGCAGCCTCTGTCAAGCTGGTTACCTGGAACAGTAGTCAGTGGTGGGTCTGCTTCGGTCAGGATTGCGACCGTGAGCAGAGAAGTAGTAGCGAGTGGACAATAGGTGGTAGCTTGAATTAATGACGCGTTGTTGCTGGCGGTATCTATTATATGAACCTCGGTGCGTAGATGAAGGAGGACAGACTCCAGAGTCTTCCCTTCAAGTGGGTCCTTGATGGGACCCCGACAAAGAGACTGAAGGCTATTTTGACTAGAATCGGAATGCTAGGCATAGGGCGCGTACCTAGGCAGGCCGGAGGAATAAGAGGTGGGTTGGACGACAAAGTCGTTGGCGACGAAGACATCCGATCTTGAACTTCAAGCGCGTTTCAAGTCAACAACTCTTAGAGTCACAATCGCGTGACGTAACTCCCACCTACCGTTACACCAACGTTCCCCATCATCTTATGTCCACACCACTCACGTAGTACCCGCACACAAATCGGGCAATCTACGAGCTACCTGATATTTGAGCGTTCGTGGAGTGGATTTTGACCACCCGATGGACTTGAAATATATGATTTTGGTGGGGCACGGGGTAATCGCGTAATAACCCGCGGTAACCACGTATGGCATCAAAGTCGTCAGCACTAGCACCCCTGCCCCTTTCTTCCAGTACTCCCATGTCTGCAGAATCCCCCTACAAAATAAGTGTCTCTGACGCCCAGCTCTCCCTTCTCAGGCAGAGGTTGGATCTTGTGACTTTCCCGGACGAAATTGAGGAGGCAGGATGGGAGTATGGCGCTCCGCTTGCTGATATCAAACGTCTCGTCGCCCGCTGGAAGGATGGCTATGACTGGCGGACACATGAGGCGGCGCTGAATGCAGAGTTGCCTCAATACACGAGGGATCTGGATGTCGATGGTTTTGGCACCTTCAATGTCCACTACGTCCATAGCAAGAGTAAGGTGGAGGGTGCGATTCCTCTGTTGTTTGTCCACGGGTGCAAGTAATGCGTCGATTCGTTCTCGGCATTTGTGTCTTACAAATGAACAGGGCCTGGAGGGTTCTTTGAAGTGAGGAAGATGTTACCACTCCTTACGAAGGCTACAATGGATCATCCTAGCTTCCATGTCGTGGCGATCAGTCTTCCCGGGTTTGGTTTCTCTACAGCCCCTACCAAAAAAGGGTTTACGGCCACTCAATATGCAGAGGTAATCGCTAGCCATTGCTTTAAAAGATAGCTTGTTCAACTGACACACCGGTCCTCAGGTCGGACACAAGCTGATGCTTTCCCTGGGATATGATGAATATGGTATGTTCGACGGCGTCTCCTCTTGTTATCATTATTCTGATTGCACCTTCAGTGACCCAAGGAGGTGATTGGGGATCCAGGGTTTGATTTCCTTATTACAACCCACAGACAAAGTCGTTAGTGATCGTCTGGCTTTTATAGATCACTCGCTATATAGCGAGACTGTATGGACCGAAACACAGTAAGGCATGGCACACCAACTTCCCTATGTACGCATCCCGTCGCTTCTTTCTTCTATTCACGTCGATTACTTATAACCAGACATTTTGATTTTCAGTGCACCACCCCCCTCGATCAACCGCCCGCTACCGTGGCTGCAGGACAAACTTTCCGGCCTGTCTCTCTTTGCATATTCAGAGCGAGTGAAGGCGGGCCTCGAGCGGGCCGCATGGTTCCAGCGACTGGGACGAGGGTATAACGACATACAGTCCACTCGTCCACAGACGCTTGGGTATGGGTTGGTGGACTCGCCTGTGGGTCTGTTGGCGTGGATATACGAGAAACTCGTTGAGTGGACAGACGATTACGCCTGGGATGACGACGAAGGTATGTTTTCTTTAAATCGCGAACGAGAATTTGGCTTAATATCTTGCTGACACTGGCAGTGCTTACGTGGATCTCGCTCTACTATTTTTCGCGCGCTGGACCAGCGGCATCTTTACGTATTTATTACGAGACGGTCCAGGATCCTCATAAACAGGTGGAAAGTACGCCGAGTGTCCCAGTGGGGTATTCATATTTTCCTAAAGAGATCGCACCCTACCCAAGAAGGTACGTAGGTCATATGTTATGTAAATATATACTCTCAACTGCCTTTGTTCTCGAAGTTGGACTAGGACGCCGTTTGTGGTATTTGAATCGATTCACGAGAGAGGGGGACATTTTGCAGCGTATGAGAAGCCGGAGGAGCTCGTGGGTGATTTGAGGAAGATGTTTGGGGTAGGTGGGGGTGCCTATGGAGTTGTTAAGGGTAAGGATGGATACGCCTCTGGATCTGAGTTGTGACAGCAGGCTGTACTGTCAGGAATTTAGAGCGTACAGTCGTTTGCATGTCATTTTGCAGGCCATCGATTCCACGAAAAGGCAGCATTTCAAAGCATGGGTGTTTCACAACAATAACATGATGAAAAGATACCTGCTTTCTACCCTTGATTCTGAATGAAGTTGATCTTGAACATAGTAGCAAATAAAGTTTCATCAGCTTGTGCAGGCGTCATCAGCAAGTTATTGTTTCTGTACTTTCCGTCTACGTGCCACCCTACAACGCACTCACCGTTACTCCCTTCTCCGCACGCCACATTGCCATTAACTTCTCAGGATGCAACAGATGACCACGCCGCTTCCGAACAAAGGCTGAATATAACAAACTAGCAGTGTTCACTGCTAAGATGCTCAACAGGCTCGGCCACTCGAATTGATCTGGGCGAGAGAATACAATGGTCGAGACGTAAGAGCAGAGCTCAAACGCGTTCTGCCATGCGGCCTCCACAGTAGAAAATGCACCACGGCTCTCTGCCTCCACATCCTGCAACATTTGACAGTCTATATCAGCGAGTAGTAATCAAAAGGCAGCTGACACACCTCCTGAATTATTAATTGCACACAAAGGTCGAACCCCCTCAGCCCCACCCTACTCAGAATCGTCCCACCCACAAGCCCCGATGCTGCTATGACTGGTCCTATCGGACCCTCCCATGTCGTACAAAATACTTGCATCCCTGCGGCCAAGCACACCATCTGCCATGAAAGCAATCACATGCCTGAGCGAATGGGACCGATCCTGCCCACGAGCCACGGCGCTATCCATGTTGCCATGACCTCAAAAACAACAGCTATGGTGCGGGCGATGCCGATTTGTGCGGATGTGTATCCAGCGGAGAGGAGGTAGGTCACCATTTGGCCAGAGAAGGAGAGGACAGTGAGGTAGAGGAGGGCGCCGGCGAAGGAGGGCAGAAATGTAGGGTGTTTGAAGTAGAGCCTAAAGTCTCTGGCGCTCCCTGACACAACAGTCTTGACACGTGTCGAGATCCTACTAAATTGTGATTGGGGTTTCGATAGTGTGGCGGAATGTACTTCCTCTTGGGGCCGTAGTTTGGGCTGCTGTAGAGCCGGAACCTGGTTGTAGACCTGATGAGAGCAGATCAGCGCTTCTGTTTTGCGTAAAGGACACTTGTGACGTACCCGAGCAATAGCAAAATATTCCACTCCTACAGAGGCAACGCTCATTGCCAAGTTGACTGTAATGGCAGTCTTAGTTGAAATGCTGTCGATGAAAGCAATGAAGAGGGGGCCAATCAGTTTGCAGACCAGGTCAATGCGTCTCATTTGGGCATTGATGGCTGGTGGCTTGTGTCAGTGTGGGATATGCAATAAGAAGGGCCAGAGCGTACTGTTCAAAGCATCCCTATCGTCCCCTGCTACGACGACGACCTACTTTTATACTTTAGATCATACAACTCAAAAAGGCAAGAAAGCAGGTGCGACATACCCAATCCCTTTCAACAGAGACTTGGTTCATGATGGCAGTAAGCTTCTCTATGCAAGCCAACAAAGCCAAAACCACGAGTATACCATGTAACGGCCTACTGGGGACCTTTTCCCAGGAAGCAAGCAAATAGAAAATACTACAAGAACCCGCCACGGCCAACCGCTGCACCACTAAAATAAATCAGTTTAGGATTTGGTACCTGCATGGATACACACACCTATAGATAGTCTGACTACCTTGAGGCGATCCTCACTGTCAATATACTGCCCCACAGCCGGCGCGAATAGGATCGCGGATACAGCACGGGAGAGAGCATAGATAGACATGGGCAGCAGGGTCCCAGGGAAGATTGTAGCGAGATACAACACTGCGCCAAACTCGAAGACACGCGAGTTCCATGTAGAGAGGAAGTGGGAGACGTATATGTGGTTGGCCAATTGAGTTGGGATTACGCCGTCGGGTGAGTGATTAGGATTTCGTGCATCACTGGGCGAAGACGACGGAGAGACAGAGAGTAAGGGAGTTCTGTCACTGGTAATTGAATGGGAAGTCATGTATTGCCCACCACTGAGCAGCCTGCTTGGGGTTCTGGTAGCATCTGGTAACATGGTGGAGGAGTTTTGTGACAAACCATCAGTCGTTCGTATACTGGGGGCTGAAGACAAAATTAGATCGTCACAGTCCCAGTCACTGTGACTATCACCCTACTGTTTAGCATTGAAGACTTCAAACAGAAGTGAGACACGTAGGATCTACGCCGCGACCCGCAGCACCTTTACAATGAATAAAAGCTGCTTTGTGATGTAGACTATGTAGAGAAAATCGGATAAAGTGGGGGAAACAAATGGGGAGGAATTATGCTTGGTGTTGTTACGAATGGAAGGCAAAGTCGTGACGTTAATTGATTAGGCGATGCGTCAATTTCCAATTTCATGATCTTCCGAGTCCGAGCCTTTCTTGCCCCATGACCTTTTGGGCTCTATACTCTGGAATTCCCGGGGCCAATATTCTCAGCAGTGTACTTCTCTCCTTATCTTGACAGAACTGTGTCGTATGCGGTCCAATACAGCGGCTGCTTCGGCCCTTGATGCTACGTCTGTCGCTCAGCAACTTCTTGAAGTCCTCGCCAGATGCGAGTTGGCTCATGATGAAAAACTGGCTATGATACATGTTTACGTGACACTCACTTGCTATCATCACTTCAATGAGAAATCTGGTGATTGCGTGATCTTACGATACTGTAAAACATGTCGCCAACTCTGGTTCAAGTTTCTGCCACCTTATTCAGACAAGGCCAACACCGTGCTCCATCAACCATAAGGACCAAAAGAACACGATGTTGATCGCCTGGTAAATTTTATATTCATGCAACTGGTGATTTGAACGTCCTGAAAAGCAAATTGGTGGCACCGTACGCGACTATGGTCCCGCCAGCGTGTGTATAATCTCTCGGACGAGCATAGGAACGGAGCGCGACGGACATCTCACTCGCTTTTTTTCGACGGCCCGGGCACTACTTCTCCCATTATTTCCGCCGCCTGACCAAAGAAGACCATTAGTCCGGTCCGGTACATGTCGCAAGAGACGTCTTAAAGCACACACAATTTGGCGCAAACATAACTCACGAACATAAAATGTCTCGAAAGATGGGATTATCATCCTTCTACGTATTATTACAGTGCTTCCTCGCGGCAACAGTCCCTTGGATCTCGGCGCAAGTCACCACTGTGGCGATCAATGGAACACCGAGCCATCCAATTCCGAAAACTCTGTGTAACTAGTTTTCTTGGATAATTAAGATGGAGTACTCATTATTACCGTAAATTTAGATGGACAGATGTTTGAGGTACGCTTCCACTATAAATGCAACTCTCATACAGCCTTATCACCAGGGCTTGTAGGATATCAGTGTAAGTATTTCTGCAAACTCTAAATCTCATGCGATTCTCTAATTTCTTTATACAGCACGTGAGTCGCCCCGTAGTGGGATAATGAATGAGATTTACATCCAATGTAGAGTGGAGATGGCGGCCTCTACGCTGAGCGTACGTCTGTCTATACCTCTCCGCCTTTGATGAAGAACCGGGTCACCAATTTTTATTATCAAATAGTGCTTCAAAACAGAGCTTTCCAGAAAGTTACAGCCAGTATGCCCTTTCAAGTACGGTATCCGACGGGGAAAGCTTACCATCTCAGACACCAGCGCAGCACTTCTTGCATGGCATGCTATCAACAATGCTTCCTTGACGGTCATCAGTGGCCCGGAGGCCCCTCTGTCTTCTGCCCTCCCAAATTTCCTCCGCGTTTCAGTGCCTTCCGGTGCCCGTGGTTCAGTCGGCTTCAGTAATGAAGGATTTTGGGGTGAGATTTAGGCCGCCACGACGAGCGTGAATCTGAATATCCCGCTTTACTAGGAATTAGAGTCAATCCCGAGTGGACCTATAAAGCGTCCTTCTACTATAGGTTCCCTACCGCCCCACGCACGAAGTATCCAGTCACGGTTGGTCTTCAAACGTCCACGGGCGACCGTTTGGCATCTTCTGTGGTTACAATCGACGGGTCGGATACAGCGTGGCGACAAGTGACAACGACCTTTCGCCCAAATATCAATCCAGGTTCCCTCGCTAATAATTTCACTGTTACCTTCAATGGCTCTGAAACCAGTGGAATCACGATCGACTTCGCGTTGCTCTCGTTATTCCCCCCTACTTACAAGGGTCGCGAGAATGGATTCAGGATCGATATTGCAGAGGTAGGCTCAAGTCCATTCCTTAACCTTCCTCTACCGTCTAACGAATCCCCAGACGCTCGCCGAGATGAAGCCAGGCTTCTTCCGTTTTCCCGGTGGAAATAACGTTGAGGTATTTCGGGTCTTGATATTTCTCGAAGATGCATATCATAACATCATATCAAAAGGGCCAAACAACGGACACTAGGTGGCAATGGAACGCGACAGTTGGTCCCCTTGCTGAACGGCCTGGTACGTACTCAGGATCTCCGGTTTACCCTGTACTAATCGTTACCGGCTAGGTCGGCGGGGTGATTGGACTTATACCAACACTGAGTGAGTTGAGTTCCATTCGCAGTCCTACAATATACCTGATCGTGATCAATCAAAGTGGCCTCGGGCTACTGGAATACCTTTACCTGTGTGAAGATCTCAATATGATCCCGATCATGGCAGTTTGGGATGGTCTGTAAACCCCTTCCTGATATACGAAACACAGTTAACCAGCATTTCTTCCAGGTTACGCTCTAGGGGGTACAAGTGTCACTGGCAGTGCCTTGGCGCCTTACATTCAACAGGCAATTGACCAGGTATCGTTCATTTCTATGTCACACCACGGTAACCTTAAAACACTGGACCAGATTAATTTTGTCATCGGTGATCCCAAAACGAACGCCCAAGGTAATTTGGTCCTCTCTATTCACAGTTATCAATACCTCTTACACTTTTTCCAGCCGCGTTACGTGCCTCACTTGGACGCCCCGAACCCTTCGATCTCCTCTACGTCGAAATTGGAAACGAGGTCTGTTTCAAATTTTATTCAGTACTAACTCTCGTAATATTCCCACATAGGACTTTGTTGGTCAAGCACCTTCGACGTAAGCAATAAAAAAGCATCCGTTTCCGAGTAACAAAGTTCACTCTCACCACAGATATCAAAACCGATGGAATGTGATTGTGACCAACCTCACCGCCACGTTCCCGCAACTCAGTACGTTCAGGAGTATTTCTATTCGATACGCTGAAACGAATCGTCATCTCCAGAATACATCGCTACATCGCGCACAACTGGGCCAGTCCTAACACCCAAACCAGCTCATTATGATGTACATGTCTATCAGACACCTAGTAAGTGCTCTACTTTTTTTATTACCAAATCGTACCAATCTATTTCCCACCCAGAGTGGTTCCGCCAAAATTCGTTCTTCTATGATACTTTCCCAGTTAGTGCTTGATGATACTCTATCATAGGTTGACTTGACTCAGACGAACGTTCTCAAGCGCGACGGCACAACTTATTTTGAGGTACAGCCATCCGATTCTGTGTTAAAGTGAAGCAACAGCTAAGCAAATTATTATTAGGGCGAGTATGCTGCAACTTCCACAAACTCCAGCAATCTGTTCGGAACAGTCGAAACCGGTCGTTTGCTCTTCCCTACAGTCCAAGGTGGGTAAACCTGTCTGCCCACCTGCGAAGAAAAGTAATGCATGTTTCCAGGTGCCGTTGGGGAGGGTGCGTTCATGACTGGATTGGAACGAAACGCAGATATTGTGTAAGGTTTTTGATCCCATGGCCATGGAATGGATAGACTAACAGGATTTCTAGCTTTGCTGCGTCTTATGCACCTTTGCTTGGAGTATGTTGCGGTTTATTACCTTATCGGATGCATCTCTACTTATTCGGATAAACAGCATGTGGCAAACTCGCAATGGGTATGTCAATACTGCACGACAAAATATCAAGCTTGTTAATCTATCTTTCAGACGCCTAACTTAATTGCATTTGAGTGAGTTTGGAAATTATTATGTATGAGATTTCTTTTGAACTAACATCTCCAGCTCTGGTACTGTCTACCGTTCTACGAGCTATTACGTGCAAAAGGTCAGTCAATTTATGTGGGCGTCCAATCTACGAGCTTTATTTCTAATGTGTTGATCGATTCAGCTTTTCAGTAACAACATGGGCGATGAATACTTGCCTAGCACCTTGCCAATTGCAGATGGTACCTTATTCTGGAGCGTAACCCGCAGGTCATCCCCACATGAAATCCTCATTAAGGTAGCTGTGGATAAGTTTTCATTCGTTTTCACGGCAAATTGACTCTCTGTAGATTTCTAACAGTGCAGAGACGACCGCTGATTTGTTCTTCATCCTACCGCCCAGTATCGCGGTTGCAAATGTTGCTCAGGCTGAAATTCTGACTGGCCCTATTTCTGCCAGCAATACCCCAAACACTCCGAACATTGTTGTCCCGCATACCACGACCGTCGCGGTCGGTCAGACATTCAACTACACTGCACCTGCGCTGAGTGTCGTCGTTTTGAAACTGGCTGCTAAGTGAATAAATAGCCTGAGGTGAAGGGAGAGCAAGAGAAATAGTTTGGACCACTTCTATCAAAGGGTAATTGGTGAAGCCTATATTAGGCTCCTATGGTTTACTTGTAGCCCGAATGAACTCCAAATGTTTTACATTCCAACGATCACAGTATACATACATCCTCCGCAGGTCATAAAATCAAAAAATCCTTGATGAGAAAAAAGAAGCCCTTAAGCTGGCTTTAATGGCTGGCGCCGGTTGCACCATAGTTAGGAGCCTGTTGCTGGGGCTGGCCTATGATGCCTTGGTATAGAGGCTCGTACTGTCCGTTCCCAACGTCTGCAGGGAAAGAATAGGTAAAGTTCAGCAAAAAAACTGGTATGAGAGACGAGCAGACGCACATTGGAATCCACCATTACCGTATCGTTCCTCAGCTTGGATCTTCTTATAAATGAGCCAGAATGCATGAATGGAGCCAGGAAGATATCCAAGCCTAGAAGTACTGTAAGCCAAGATTCAGAGGACAGGCAGACTAAAGTAACTCACATAGTCAAACAGATGTTGATGAGCAGGTCACAGCTGCATCCTGTCAACATTGCGGCAGCGGCTGGAGGAAAAATGATAGCGACCTATAGGGGTTAGCCTTATAGAGAGGTAAAGAATACAGAGGGTTTACCAGGATGAGGATGACATCGGAAGTGCGAACCATGGTGGTCGTCGATGAACAGAATTGAAAGCAACAATGGAAGCCGAGTTGGTGAACAAATGCTGCGATCACAGTTTACGTCATCAGCGCAGCTGTCACATGCCGATAATGATCGCCCACGTGCTCAAGTCAGTGTCAAGTCGCGACTGTCGCGTCCATGTTACTATTAACAGTGGCTCCTAGGGTCGTCCTAGTGGCATTAAATCAAGACGTTACTTCAACCATTGGCGCTACAGAGTACTCAAACCCTAATGGCATTGCAAAGATGACATGCTCTGTTGGATGGAAACAAGATCGTTCCCTATCGTTTTAAATATGTTTAGCTCATATTTACACCTGTCTGTTTACAAAAAGACGCTCTCTTGACCCGATATTTGACGTTCAATGACTGATCCAAGATTCAGATTTAATAATTGAATAGGAAGACCAACAAACGAAATCGATGCATATCTTGATCATAGGCGAAACGATGAACTTCCAGACCCGTAGTACGGCCGATGTCTGTAAATGTGAGATGGAGATACATTTTTTGGTTTTCTCTGTAAGGATACAAAGGTTGACATAAATGACCCGCAAATTGTCGCTCGATATAAGTACCGTAATAAGCAAATGAATAAGATAAATATCGGCACTGCCGTTTATAAAATACTACTCTCAGATAGAAGCTTAACCATGACCAGCTCATGAACTATATGAATGGAAATTAATAACTTCCACGAGGTTGGCGAAAACTACACTGACTTCGATCTATGATAGAGGCTGTGGCTTTGGTATCCTGTTTGTTCGAGGAACGGTGACAAAAAAATTGTGTCGCAGGGGGAAAAAGCTCACAATGGCACATGTTAGATGTGGGTGAACCTTGCGTTTGCCAGGGGTGTTTTGTTGATGTAACGCAAGAAATATATCCAATAAATCTAGATGCAACAGGTGAAGCGGTGCCACATAGCAGTGAGGGCCAGAAAGGGCACTCACATTTCGCCACCGGTTTTGTTTCGTTCTTCCCTGTATATGTTTTGACATACCTTGAAAACTGAACGCCAGCGCGCAATTTTGCATCAAGAACATCAAGTTTGTTCAGGAAAAGGATCAGCTCGACATCCGCTAAAAGTTTGTTGCTACAAATCATCTTCCAGAGCTTTAGCGAATCTGTCTGGTGGTGGGAGATTAGAGCACCGTTTTCATAAGTTGGATAAGTATATCTTCACCAGTCGATTGACGGTGGCATCTTCGGCTAATGCCTGGTTGAATGCAGACAAAGGAGCAAGGAAGATGATGACATTGACTGTCAGAAATCGCTAGGTAAGAATACTAGGGCATTAAAAAGGAATAGGCGGCACCATTGTCAAAGTACTGTGCCCATGCAGCTATTGGTCCACTTCAGCAGAGCATCCGAATGCATCAGTTAATTTTGTCACCTCGTTGGCTCCTGCTTCCTCCGACATCGTACACGACCCAGTTTCTGGCATTACTAGATCCTGCGACAATTCCTCAGATTCATCAATGCAACCTTAAAGCGTGAGTCGACCCTTACCAGGTTTCTCCAACTGGATATAATGCTCCTCTGGCCCAATTGTTGTAACCCTTGCACGCAGGACGTCGGCTATATCGGCTATCAGTAAGCTTCAATTAATACTGGCGTGAGAGTACCAACCGGAGGTGGGTACATAATTAAGTCCAGTGACCCGCCCAATATCGTCCAAAAAACTATATAAAAACTGTGTCAATAACTCCATAGAAACGGCCAGGTAAGAATAGGAAAGAATTGTCTCCACTGACAAGCCTGGTTGTTCCTGAAGAGATATCTCTCGACTGCGTAACCACTCCTGCACACTCGGATCTGTCCATAATTTGATCATATCCTCAGCACATGTAGCCAAGATCCGTCGGTCGGCTTCACTCGTCTTTTCAATGGGGCGCAGGTTGTCCGTCGTCTTCCGCCGACCCATGAGAAAATCTTTCCACCCCGAACTTGAACGAATTGAGATTTCGGATGCTTTAGAAGGGTTGTAGGTCACTGGCGAATCCGGAAAAACTGGAGACGAAGACGCTCCCGATAGCCCCCTTGTCAGGCTAGCTTCCACTTCTCGTAATGGGGCCAGCCCTATGCATAGTCGGCGCTGATCTGCAGTCAGGGAGTCATAAAGAGGTTGGTATGAAGTAGAATCCCGCGATTTCCCTGCTAGCAAGCTGAGGATGAAGTTGATGGATCGTACGAGGTTGAGGTGTATAATGGGGCGCCATATCTCTGTCTAAATCGAACAGATCACAGAAACGCCTAGATCGACAAAGAATATTGCGGACCTCGGCCTCAAAAGCTTTTGGGGAGAAGTGCAGTTGAATGTTCTTCAAGATGGTTGACTTTCCGGACTCGGCTTGACCTAGTAGAAATATGTCGTGTATAACAGATGAGATTGAGATGAACAGGATAGGAATGAGACGTACCCAGCAGCAGTATCCTTGCGTGGGGACCGCGTTTCTTGTGTTCCCTTTCCACCCCAAGGCTCTTATCGATGGAATCGCTGACCCTCTTCGCCTCCTCCTCTTCAGCGATGCGTGCGGCACGCTCCTCGTCCGACTCGTTCGGCGGTATTAAGGATGGAGGCCAGACGGCTGGCTTCGCAGCTGACAAGAAGACCTTGGGGACCTTGGCCATGGAAGTAGGAAGGGAATGGGAGTGGTTACGTTGTGAATCACGCCTTGCCTGATTTAATCTTCCGGTAAAAGGATTCATTTCACTTCTCCGTTGAGAGTCTGTGGCATGACGATCAACAGTCAACGCCACCGTGGCCCTGACTTAAAGGAGTTTTCCCAAACACTTCTCGAGGCGAGCCTTGCTCATGTGAGGCTTTAATTTTCCGCCACAAGAGGATTAAAAAGCTCACATGCGTTTTCTTGCAAGGCAGTGGGCCCATTTGGGCCAGATAAAATGAGTGGAGCATATGCCGTAACAGCCGAGGACGGTCTCCATGCTCGCGTCGATAAGCGGTGTGATAAGTGTCGTCTTGAATTTCATAACTTGGTCACTACTAGTATCCTCGTGAGCTCATCGGGGCTTGCGTTCTGCCAGTTTGATGATGACCGTACGGAATCGGGATCCAAACTCATCCCGGCGAAATTTGTATTTCGGCCATCGTGGGGACGAACAGAAAACTTACGCTTCCTTACGCTTCCCAAAAAGATCAATAGTATACGGACAACGACTCAGGCGGCGAACTCAGTGCTGGCGGTGTAGTGTATACTCAACCTGCAACCTATTGGAGTTGCGTCTAGATGTACGGCCTTTGTGGGTTCCTGTGGTGTCATCTTCACCTAACATGTGTTGCCATGCCTCTGAAGGACAGTAGTAGGGAGTAAGAGGATTATACCAAACCCGGGTTTCCCGACCACTGCTGGATATTGCTGACCAGACCAAATGTGGATGGCCCTTGGAGTGCTACGTAATCCCCTCTCTACACAATTATGAAAATATTCCTTTCTTTGCGGTTACCATACAATCTTGGTCGAGGCTTCATCCCAATCGGTCAACCTGGAATCGGTGCGTCCCCCAGTGTCATGACTTTTAGGCGTGTACTCATACCTTGCGATATGTAGGCAAAACAACTTGACTGTGGACCACCTTCACCTGTTCTTTGTCTGCTCGCGAAATGGTCTATCATTTTCACCGACAACTACGTAGTCCTCTTTGGTGACCGTGTGTTAAAGAATTCAACTAACTACTCTACCCACCCATTCTCCGCGCATCTAATAAAGTTTCAGCACTTGCAATTGATGAAATCAACCAAACATATTAGATATCAGACGTACTTCGCGTCCAGACAATCGCCATAATGATTAGATACCTTTCCATAACCCATTCATACCAATCAACCCGCCGTGCTATACCTCTCAAATATGAATTCGCGTCTTGTCATGTCAACCAGGAGATCACTAATACAACAATTGACAAGTGAGCTGCAAACCTTGCTAGTAGTCATGATTGCCTTTACCAAGTCAGCCTCCAATTATGTCCACGTCACGAAGGATGGCATGAAGCAGGAATGATGCGTACGGCGAGCCACTACAATCTGGCAACTTTTACACTGAACTAAAAAAAACCAACGCTTCGCAGCACAAGTAGGTCAGTTTATCAATGGGGTCGATTCAATTTCCTACAAATATGAATCGAGAGTATACATCATGCGTACAGCAGCACAGCAAAAAAAGAAAGAGGGGCAAGGAACAACAGGGGTCACGGGAATCCGGAGGGAATGAGATGTATCATGCAAATAGTACGTTTTCCGAGAGCAATGTATGTGTGTATGGTTGAAATCAGGTTGGTGTCAACACCGGAAAGCGATGGAACATATTACGGAGGCTATATATGGTTGCGATTGGTGCGTGAATTGTTTCAAGAGATAGACCGTTCAAAACTTCGTACAAATAATTCCGACCTCAGATACGTTTTTCAGGCGACCAGGGGGCCGCTATTGCTGGCTTATCCATGACAATAACGACATCATCGTCATCGTCTACTTCACCATCTACATCAGTCTCTCCTTCTCCCTCTTCTTCATCTGCATAGCGGTGCGTTGCAGAAAATTGCCTCTCTAGCAGTACATTTTGTTCATGATCGCCGGCGTTATGAGGTTCGTCATTATCGTGCTCTACTACGCTCCGTGGCGCATCCGGCAGAACGAATTGTTGCCACTCGACCATTCGTACCCAATCTTTCTTTACTTGGACCACAGTCGATAGTTTGAGCACATCCTGTACGAGCTGTTCATCGGTCGCTAACCGCCTAACACGGTTGAACGAAGCGATCAAAGAAATAGGCACCCAGCCTCGTGAATCCATCTATTCAACGTAGTATCAGCAGTAATTTATGAATCTGGAAAGATGATTAGAACGTACCCGCTGTCGCAAGAAAAAGTCTTGTGCCATATTCTCGGAACTAAGGTAGTACTCAAGCTGACCAAGTAAGTACCATCTTGTCGTATCCAGGGGGAACGAAAGTCGGGACCTTGGGGTAGGAACTGGCGGTGGGACATGGGAAGGTGCAAGATGTACAGGAGGTGCGCCAGGTAAGGGTGGCACATAGCCCTCGAAACCCATGGGCATATATGTCGTCAGGCCAAGGTTCTGGCGTCCATGATAGAACCCGTTGGCCAAATCAGCCAATGGGTTTACGATGGGTTGGAAGTGCGCTGATGGGGGTGTCACACTGAACGGGGGTGACTGGGGATGGTGAAGTGGCTGGGACTGTTGGTATGTACCACCTGTGGCACCACGACGTGTGTACCCGCCGCGCACATACCCATTAGTACCCCGCCCTCGGCGTCCGTATCCCTTTGCTTCTCCACGATCGTCATTGTATCCAGTGAGTATGCTGTTGTTCCCACGGCGAGGCCGCACGGGAACCTCCATATCCCGCTTGTCCTTGTACTTATGGTCTCTCTCACGCTCCTGGACAGGGCTACGTCTTTCCCTCTGTTGTCCAGATGCATCAGGAGGCGAGTTTGACTCGCGGGAGGTCGATCCAAAACCGTAGCCATAGTCTTTCACTCTGAAGATATCGTCCTCTGCTCCGTTATAAACTGTAGGCGGGGACCCATCCGCTGTAAGCTGCGCGAGACGCATCGACAGCTGGTACGGTGAAGATCCTGAAGATGTAAGGGAACGATCCGGATCCAAGTTAGATTCTGTAATTGGAGGCACGGGAGGCCGCTGCATGGGTGGCATACCGCGATTCTTCTTGACGTCCTTTGTACCCACTCCTTCCTCCTGCTCTGGGACAGATGAAACCACGCTAGGATCACCTTGAAACGGAGAAGGCGACTTTTCCGCCTCCTCACCTGACAAAACTACAGTTCCAAACTCCCACTTCATATCTCTGATGTCCTTCGCCTTGTCCGTCAAGTCGATCACTTTCGCCCCATTCACTTTAACAGCCTCGTCGTTGGACTCCTCCGCCGTTCCTGCCGTCGACGTCCGACTCCTTTTACTGACATACGTCTGATGTGATGCCGTACTCGAAGTCGTACGTGCTCGAGAACGCCCAAGTGGCACTGCCTCCCCAGGTGCAATGCCAATAGAGAACTTTGGGAACGGCTTCCCGGCCTCCCTCGAGCTCGGTGATGCTTCCCCATTGTTTGCGGAGCTAGGAGATGGACAGTCGCTGGCACTTGGGATGCCAATGCTCCCGAACACCACACCTTGAGGGTCAACGTGATCATGTCCACCTTGCACGCCCGTCCCGTTGGTAGTGTTGTCAACAGATAGCGGAGAAGAGACCGCGGCTGCGGCAGGGTGATATCCCGCAACCGGTAAAGATAATTCAGGTGGGGGTGGCCGCACAACTTGGGACTCTCTCTCGGCTCTACTAATAAGGGTATTCTGGCGCCCTGGATGCGCGTTAAGATTCGTCGAGGGGCGATCCCGGCGATCCCGTGGATGCTTCTGCTGAGTGCGTGGATGGCCTGTATGGGGTGGCTGGGCATATTGTGGCGGTTGTGTTTGTGCTGGCGAGTGGTGTCCAGAGCCTGGTTGGCTAGGGTGTGTAGTCCGGTAGGGCCCGTACGGATGTGGACCAGGTGGACGTGGCTGAACATTATAATCGTGTGGTGCATACATAGGATACGATGGATATGATCCTGGAAAGCCACCGCGCAGAAGGGAGTAGCCAGTGGGCGGTTGTAAGGGAGGCGTTCCACCAGGGCTGGGACGTTGGTTCCTTGCTCGGCCGGGAAGGAAATGGTTTAGAGGTTGTTGTCCTTGCGGGGACAGAGGGTCAAGAGATTGGGTTTGCACGTAGTTGGAAGGAAAGACGCCATTCATTGGGATGTGAGTTTGTCCTTGTGGGTAGGCAGTGATGGGGTATGGCATACCAGGAACCATGGGTATATCGGTGGTGCCGTTTGGAAGGTATTGCAGTTCGGAAAGAGGAGTGATGGTTTGCGGTGGTAATTGTAGGTGTGGTCGTACTTGCAACGGTGGCGAGGTTTTCTTTGTACGATGGTCGATCCGCTCTGAGGGGGCCTGAGTTATGTGCTCATTTGCGTCAGAGACAATGTGCTGCCCTTGAAACGGTGGTGAACTCGCGCGTGTCCGATGATGCCTCCGCTCCGATGGGCCATTATTTCCTTGACCGCTAACGCCCATGGCATTGTCGTCAGGAGGTAAGCGCCGTCCTCTTGGTATTCGTGGGCTAGACTGAACACTCTGTGAACGACTATGTACGCGTGACTGAGAAGCACTATGAATACGGCTCTGTGGTTGTCCAACAACAGAGCCAGACGCAGAGTTAGAGCCTTGAGAGTTTGTGTGTGTATTCCCGGATCGATGATTGTGGGTTCTTGAATGATGCCGTGGGTGAGAAGCTTCCTTCAGAGCATCGGCTGTTTCTTGGAGTTCTTGTCGTGGTATAGGTACCCATTTCGTTTTTTCACCTGGATCCATTAGTAACCAATCAGTACCAATTCAATTACCATGACGATTGGGCTGGGAGAAACAGAAATACGGAGAGAACAGAACTTTTAAGGCCAAAGGACGTACTCTTTCTTGGCGTGTCCGCAGACGCTTCACCAATTGAAATCCCGCCATCCTCCTTTGCCTCGCGGCGCTCTATGGGTGCAATGACCTTACCAATTTCGGGCCAGCTTTCGTTGTTGACGGGTGGGGTCACATGTGGTGTATTGGTGTCGGATTTGAGGGCGGAGGGATCGTGTACAGCAGACGAGGTCGCATCATTGACTGCGGTCAGGCCAGGGGCGGAGTTCGGTGCCGAATGCATGACTATTTTTGATGAGGGACTCTTTACAAGGGGGCGGCTTGGAGAAACAATCGCTTCTGGAGGTATTGGCACGTTCTGTGAGGTGAAATCGTTAGGTTGAGGGACACGGGATAGCGGGGGGCGCATAGCAGCCATTTGTTCGCTACGCAAGCTCCAAACGTTCACAGTAGACGCTCTTGATGTGGCGGTGTGTGCAGCGACAATGGAAAGGGCCTTTGTGGCAAGGTCACTCGAAGAAATGGCTGGAACGGGTACCGTTGTGACAAGTGGTTGAGCGGAGTGCGGCGTTTGAAGCTGGGATACAGACAGTGATGGTGTTGGATCATTTTGAGGGGGGACAGGCCTTGGTGGGGGCTTAGATGCCGCTGTGTGAGAGACAGAATGATTTGAGACGGCATTCGAAGAAGTGGCAGGAGCTATGGAATGGACGATGGAGATGTGAGAAATGGGAGACCTTATGTTCTGTGCCTTCCTTGCACGTTCTGCGTACGACAGCGATGGGATTTTAGGCTGCGACGAAACAGACGACGAGGCCATGGGCTAACAGAAAAAAACACGTTACCAGCACCAGATAGCACGATGGCCGTCCGATGTGTTTTCAATTGCACAACGAGGGCCACAGAGGACAAACTCGCAGCAGAAAAGAAAGATTGACTCGATGAGGAGAGGGGTAAGAGGGAGAGGAAAGAAGGATACAGAGTCTGAGCAGACGATGAGTGGACGGGGCAGAGAAAGACGGGCGAGCAGAGAGAAAGGCACTTCACTCGCGTCCACCCCAGCAAGTTGGTTCCCACGCCAATACTACAATTAACTTAATTTAGCTACTCTCTGCTCTTAAAATCCTGCGTGTCTCCTCTACAGCCTTACCCAGTAAATTCAGCCCCCATGAATCCCGCTCAGCAATTGCCCGATTCTCCCCATACCCAATTCCCCAAATACGATCATAGGGGCTTGCCTCCACAAGCACCCGCTCGCCCGTAGCCAGTAGCTTGCGTTTCAGCTCCTCGTCCTACCTAAACTTGAGTAGATTCCCCTCCAGCACAATCCGATACCTCTCCTCCAACCATTTCTCCTCTTGAAACCCCTTCACCTGCCGGCCCAGGGCTTTGATCTGTGCCATCGCCCCAGAATTCGTTTCTTGGATCCCAAGTGTTTCTTCCGCCACATCGACATCGGAGAACAGCAGCGCTTTCTGAACCATCATCCATTGCTCTGCAGATGTGAATGTCACTTCTCTTTCTTCATTGCCCATCTTCACTGTTGTGGTGAATGGTGATGCATACCACTGTGATGCCCATCCACTTGTCATCTATCAGTCGTGACCTCGCCATTCATTGTCATGTAGGACGTACTGTACTTCGTTTGTCTTCCAAAAGAATGCATAGTCGTCTGGAGATCTGCGCACCATTGCGATTGTCAGCGAAGAGAAGGTTTCTTTAACCTGAGCGATGAACGCCTTATTTAAAGAAAGATCCTTTAGTCTGACTCGTCTTGACAATTGGCACTGACGTCGACGGTTTCAACGCTTGACTTGGAAGTAACCGCATTGGGTCCGGCTCCCATTGTGTACTAGTAATCCTATCCTAAGGTATCCGCCAAATTGCAATACCACATCGATCCTCGTCAATTTCCTTCTTGACCTCTTTGCTGGCTTTTGTTCTCACAGCCGCAGCTAGTAATAAAGTCACTGCATCCTTGACCGCGTCTTTCTTTCTCTTCTCTCCCCCGGTGGTTGTCTCTGCCTTGTCCTCAGCAGGTAGAACCACCCTCTCCCAATCTACAGATAGCTCCAAGTACTCACACAGCACATCCACCACGCCCTCGAAATTTCCGTCCTTGCTTTTCACACTCTGCCCCTCCTCTTCCTCTGGCGGCAGCGCCAACCCCCATAGCTGCGCTAGTGTGAGCCCATCCCATGCGAGTAACGGCGCCCCCACTTTGGCTGGCACTACTACCGCCGGGCACCCATTGCACAACACATAGTTGATCACGCTCTCGCTTGGCCGCGCGGAGGACGTCCACAGCGTTCGGTGTGGCTTCAGTCCCACTAGTAGCACGACGAGGCGGCGAGGGATGGGTGGTGTGGGCAGTGGTGTCAGTGCAGGCTCGGGAGATGGCGTGCGTGAACGGGAAAACATGTTAGAGAGGGAGATGGAAGGCAAGGTGAGTAAGGATTTGCTATTTTCGGACGATGCAGCGGTTTCAGTGTCAGCGGGCGCTGGTGGTGCATCACATAGTGTGATAGTGAGCGCTGATTCTCCGAGAAGTGTTTCGCCTATCTTGTAATCACCTAGGGTAGTACACGGATCGGAGATGAGGGGAAAATTGAGGAAAATAGTGTTACTGGTTAATGGAGAATGGACCCACCTAACAAGAATGGGCCGTGACAAAAAAGGACATCAGGTTTCATACTGCGCGGAATGATGGGACGCCGGCTACTAGCGAAGAGGTAAGGCGAGAACCACCCCTTTTCCACAGCAAGGTAGTCTTTGACCGATGCAAATAACGATGGGTCACTAGTGAAAATGTTAGTTTTCAAGAACTCGAAAGGCCAAATGAAATGTTGAAGCGTGAAACAGGATTGCCAACAGAACAGGACTACAGTAAATTTGGACCAAGGCACTCACTTGTGCACGGAGCTGCGGTAGAATCCGAGTGCAGCGTCTTCCATGATGTGCTTATACTTGAGGGTTATCAACAACTTCTTCACACCAGTCGTTTCAAGGCGCTTGGAGTGGATTGGCAGAACCTTGTTTAGAGGCTTGTCGAACACAAGATCGTTGGCTACTTTGGCGGTGAGCTCAAACCCGGTGTGCAACCCGATCTCAACAAGAATGCTATCACCCAATGTGGCCGCCACCACTTCGGAAACCGGGCCCATTCTAAGCGGCACGGTGGCATGAGCTTCGACTTTGCCGAAGAAGAACAAGAGACGTACACTGGAGCCGCGACTGCAGCCATTCCACCCTATAAGTAACACAAACACGAGGTCATCGTCGAGACCGTCATTCGATCGTGATCGGACATGAAGGGGGCAATGGGACATGGAAGAACTTCATTCAGTTGCGCATTCATGTGAAAAGTGAAAAGAAAAGATGTGAAAGAGTAGGAAAAGGTGGATGGATGATCCAACAACTTACCGTTGCCACGATCACGGTGTGCACAGCCAGATCCCGAAAGCGGATGCATGGCAAAAACAAGGGGGACGAATCACCCCACTGATCCCATCCGAATCCATTGTGGTGGTGCATTCACGTCACACAAGAAAAGATGTGCCACGAAAGATTACCGGAGTCCATAGTGATTGTGAAAGCAATACAGATTGGCGAATAGGAAAGATAGGGTTGTAAAGCGATGACACAGTGACCGGGTCAGAGACGTAGACCGACCGAGATAATGATACATAGCTTACGGGAGAAAGGCAGACGACGCTGGTACCCGCTGCTCGGAGTGACTCGTAGGAGGACATGACGATTCTCCCAGTCATGGACTACATCAAAAGGATGAGATAAGATCTAATTCAAGAGTACTGGATGGTTTCGGCAACGAGAAGGCGAGCACTCAGTCCCAGAAAAATGTAGTGACATACCCCAACTAGTTTCCTGACGATCCATGGTGCCGACTTTTCGGTTTCCGTGGGTTCTGGAGCTAGTGATGAAGGATCCACAGGGCCAAGCACAGATGGTGCGGCTGGAGCTGCGTCAGACATGATCAGATATGGGTGAAGACAGGTGGATCTGGCAATGCTGGAGCGAGATACGGTGAAGATGGCGGCACCTCTGCCGTTCTGGGGCAGTGCCTGATAACATCAGTGGCTGATAGATAGTGATAGTGATAGAACAGAAAACACAACATAACTTGTGGTAGGGAAACCAGATAAAAATAGAATCCTGGCATGGACATTCAATCGTTCACTCTTGGAATCCATTACCAAACATCTGCAATTTTTGTACATTGAACATGCTACAAGGCTCGTTGAGGCCCTCAGGTAGCTACTCTGATACGTTCAGTCTGCTCCCCCATCCTCTGGAGCGTGCTAGCAAAACGCACTCTGACCGATATTCCCTGCCTCCGGCTAAGAGTAATATATTATAACTCTGTTGAACGAATCACCACATCCACACAACAATGAAAGGACGTTGAAGATCCCATTCTCCCGATCAATGGCGAGGGCTCGTTGAGGCCGTCGATGACTACGGGTGCACACAGCATACATTTAGTAGCGGTAGTGCGACTAGAAAAAGGTCATATAATGAGTACAGTATGGAAACCCATGGCAGGTATTCCTTACAGGTTTGTATGGACCACTGGTGGGGATGTCCAAGTACTTAGACTGGGTCGGGGTCAAGGTAGTAAGCTTGACGTTGAGCTGAGCCAAGTGGGCACGGGCGACCTCCTCATCAAGCTCCTTGGGCAACATGTGAACGCCAAGGGGGAACTTCTCAGGGGTGGTCCAGAGAGCAATCTGAGCCAAGACCTGGTTGGCGAAAGAGCACGACATGACAAACGAAGGGTGGCCAGTAGCGCAGCTGTGGATTGAACAGTTAGAATGATATGAAAAACGGAGAATCGATGCTTCATACCCCAAATTGACAAGACGTCCCTCAGCGAGTAGAATGATGTGGCGACCGGAGGCCATAGTGTATCGGTCAACCTGAGGCTTGATGTTGACAACCGATCTGGCGTTGGCCTTCAACCAGGCAACATCAATCTCAATATCGAAGTGGCCAATGCTGCATTATGGATCAATAAATGTTCTGATTTATGAAAAGATACAAGGGAGAGATGGTACTCACTTGCTGACAATAGCATCCTCAGGCATCTGGGCGAAGTGCTCACCGGTGATAATGTCCCGATTTCCGGTTGTGGTAACAAAGATGTTTCCACGAGGAGCGGCTTCCTCCATAGTTGTAACTTCATAACCAGCCATGGCAGCTTGGAGGGCATTGATAGGGTCGATTTCAGTGACAATGACACGAGAACCGTAGGCACGGAGGGCCTCAGCACACTATTGACGGTTAAGTGATACGAACATTGACAAGAGATGGTCGACCAACGTACGCCCTTTCCAACGTCTCCGTAACCAGCAACGACGGCAACCTTACCAGCCAGCATAACATCGGTGGCACGCTTGATACCATCGACAAGGGATTCGCGACACCCGTAGTAGTTGTCAAACTTGGATTTTGTAACGGAATCGTTAACATTGATTGCAGGGACCTTCAGTTTACCGTCACGGAAAGCCTTGTACAAATGATGAACACCGGTGGTGGTCTCTTCCGAAATACCACGAATGTCTGTGCGTGGAATGAGCGCTGATAATATCAGTGATGAAAGATCTTGGCTTGCCTTGAAGGTATTGAGGATATTTCTCATGAACCATGTTAGTAAGATCGCCACCGTCGTCGAGAATCATGTTAAGGGCCTTTCCACCAGCGAAGCCAGCAATCGTCTGCTCGACACACCAGTTATACTCCTCCTCAGTCTCTCCCTTCCATGCGAAGACGGGAACACCAGTTGCAGCAATACTATGATAATATCATGATAGGATCAAGCGGAGAATGCCGCGCAACTTACGCGGCAGCGGCATGATCTTGGGTGGAGAAAATATTCTGTGTGCACCAAACATCAGTGGACACGTTTCAAAGGAAGCTGTAAAATTTATCATACGCAGGACGACCATGTAACTTCAGCGCCTAGAACCACTAGGGTTTCAATAAGCACGGCAGTTTGAATGGTCCTATGACCAGCAAAGATAAGCGATGAAGATTGATCACAAAATAGTGCACGGACATGTGAAGGCATCCCGCGATACGAGCCCCAGCAAGAGGTTTCGAAGGTCCGTGCTTCAGGATCGTCAAAGATCAGGTCAACGATCATCTTGATGAAGACCGGTATTCGTACCTTAGCGCGCAGGTACATGAGACCGGGCATCTCATTCTATCGTGCGACTGTAAGCGATGCGATGGAGATATTGGGGCTGTGAGAGAACACACCTCGGCGAGTTCGATCTCTTTACGTCCGAACGCAGCGAGAGAAACATCTTGCATAGATAACTCAGTTTCGGGTCAAACACGCACCACGGCATACTTACCGGCAACCTTGAAAACCATTTTTGTAAGTATAACGAAGGATGGAAGGTGGGTGAAAGGAAGTAGGTTGTATTTCAAAATTATCGAACGTTCTTTTTTATTTTCATGTTCACGTGACTTGTGCCCTCAGCCCATTCAATTTCAAGTCAGTCCACGTTCAGAGCTCTCCACAATCGTCTTAGACTAGCTCCTGCCGCCGCCAGGGTTACCCTATGTCGTCTGAAACTCAGGCCAGTAAAAAATGTTCCATAGCAGAAATTGTACAGTTCACCTGTGAACCGAACCGGCGCGAAACGCAATGTTACCCAATTCCTCGAATTTTTAGAATGTAAGTAAGCCATTTTATTGGAACTCGCATCATACCCAAGATTCGCAGCTGCCCAGGCCGGCCAACCATGGAAATAACAAAAATTGTCAATATCAACAACGAGACAGGTGAAATCGAAGTCCCTCCCGATTCTCGGTTGGTATATCGGGCTTACTTCAGAATACTGCAAATAACCTCGTGTTTCTCAGTGACATTCCTGTTCATGGGAAATCATGGCGAAATATTGTACGTTACTCAAACCAAGGCTTGGAGGAGTACAAGAAGTGATCTAAATGCATCCTTTCGCAAGACGAAACGCGATCGATCTGGGTTTTCCCCCTACTATTGAAAGATCTTGGAAGTATTACTCAATCTGGGCTGTCTCATTCTGCTATAATACTCATATCATTCGGCCACATTGGATCTAAGGTTTACAGGAGATCTGGTCATTGATGGCTGCAACTACCTCATAGTGTAGTGAGCGTCAGACGACTGTTCTTGAATGTTCAGTATTCCTTGTGTGTTACTCTAGGTTGGCATCAATTGCTCACGACTATCATTTTGTAATCCCGCTTAGAAATGAGTCCCTGAAACTATTTATCTGCTGAGCCACCATAATTGTGCCGTGGCGTTGAGACTAAAAGTAAATTAAGTGGTTCCAAGTATTAGGTGATTCTTCACTGGCACCTTACATATCTCGCTAGGTCTTGGCGATGTTCCTCTTCAAGTCCTATGATTAAGGTAGGGGTGTAAATAAATTCAAGCCTGTTCAAATGCTAATATTTCACTTCATCATTAATGCAACGTGGTTACCAGATCCTTCTTTGGGACCCGATGGACCCTAGTCAATCTTGACGAAGAAAATTAAACTATCTTAGCACAAGAACGTCAGTAAATCTCAGGAACAAGTATTACATAGTCTACATAAAATAGTAGTGGCCCCAACAAACTGATATTCTTTTATGTAGAGGAGCGAAGCAGGTACTTCAAAATGGGGTTACTGTACTTGCTTAAATGGGTTATAACCCCCCGTTTTGATCAGCAATCAACTCTCACGATTCATATTCTTCGGTTACCCAAATTCGTCCATCATTGCTTCATCCACTGTACAGCCTGTTGTTGTATAGAAATTGGTCGATCTGTTTATAGTCGTCAAGGTTTGAATCTCTCCTTCACGACTTGCGTTGATCAATTTGGCAAGCGATACTGACCGTAGCCCCAGCCAAACTACAACGAATGGCAAGCAACTCGATTGAAATGCATGATCTGCACTGCCAATCCGTGCCGAAAACAAAGACGAGGTTAAAAGGAGTCCTTCGATACCCGAATCCTCATTCTTATTCCTGATCGATATCTTCTCTCCCATTATTGGCTCGCTGCACATTCGCAGCTCAGCAACGTCACTGCGTCATAGTAGCGTACGACTCATTCATTTCATCAAGCACTACATTCCCCACGCAGTAATAGCTAAGAATGGCAAGCGGTTCTGGATCGCCTAGCTGGCCCCATGCACGAAGTGGAAGGTCACACACACCCGCTCTACGGCATACTCGGGAATTGTCAGGTTCCGGCGCCGAGATGTACACCATGGGTCAATCGTTCATGACCGTAAGAATTCAGTTTTGCAAGTATGTCAACGCTTTTACTGACTCACGAGGTTGTAGGATACATTTGTAGGCATACCGGATTTGCGTCCAGGATCCTCCAGCTCTAGCTTGACTGGAGCCATTGGAGAAACATCGATGGCTTCTCATTCGCGCCACAGCCGATCCCCACCGTTGCGCAACGTCAACATGTACTCCGCAGAATGGCCAAATGTTTCTCAGCAGGTGATTCCTGGTATGCACGCCTCGTTTCCTGGTATGCCTGGTATGAGCAGCCCGTCCTTCGAACTTGAACTACATGGGGGCAACACCCTTTACGACTACATGTCAACGACTCGCAATTCATCCCCCGAATCTACATCCTCGGGGTCATCGGCTTACTGTGACCCCAATGGAGTGCCCGTAGACCCTTATTTTCAATCCAGCTCGAGACACAACGGTGCTGGTTACCCAGTGATCTCGCAGCCTTTGCACACATCTTCCTCTGGTGATGAACATCTGCGCCTCAAAGCAGAAATATCCCAGTTGCGCAGAAAAGTACGACAGGCTGAAGAGGAAGCGGAGAGATACCGCAAAGCCCTGGAGGCACACTCCTCATCCGGATTGTCATTAACTGTTGGACTCCCTACACCGCCCCCCTCAGCATCCTTCACGGAAAACTGGAAGGCACGTACAGAAACCCGGAAGAAAATCCTGTGTTCACTCAACAGGGCCGGGAATGCCTTGTGCGCGTGGCACGATTCTCGGAGGGAAAGGCGTGAATATCCTCCGCGGCACGCACCACAAGGATATCTGAACTGTGGTTGTACACACGAGGAGGCTCTCTTCGAGGAGAGCTTATCTCGCCACAATATAGGAAGCTACTACCCTGGAGAGAGTGTTAGAATGGATCCTGCGTTGCGCAATCCGCTCTTAAAGCTGTTGAAGGCACGGTACGGGTATAAGGATGGGGACTTTGAGCGTAATCCCGAGACCGGAGAATGGGTCGACGGTGAAGGAGCAGCTTATTGGCAACAACAAGCTGTCTCTGGATCAACCAAGCGCCGAGGTGATTCTGAACGCCACTGAGGTATTCTTCTGGCTACCACTGTTCATCATAATTTATTGGGCCACCGTGCCTTTCCGCTCCCAACTTACATTCACTGCACCTAATTCTCCACTGTCCTTTCCTTTTCTCTATCATAGATCTCCTAATCAGTGGCCTATCCTGTGCCCCAAAATTACTGTACCTCCTATTTCTAAGGCTGCCAGGCTTTGTCCACAGCGTTCTCTTGTATTAACAGCACCCACGACTTTCACGACGACAGCCGAACAGAATTACGAAGACGTTTTGTAATTAGACAATATGTATTGTTAGTGTTCAACTGTCTATACCAATATACCCCTGCATGTGTACTGTTCATCTGGGATGATTCCTATGGCTCACTTTCCCAGTCGTAAGAGATGGCCATCATAATACTCGACTAAGACGTCTTGTAATCATACTCTCCACCCTTCTCGAGTGCCTGAATAGCAGTCGTCAGGTTAAGCGTAAATTCAATGACAAGTAAACAACTTTACCCGTTTATATGCTGGTCTTCAACCCCAGAAAAGATATGTCAGGGTGAAACCAACGTCAGAGGAATCAAGATGTACCTATTATGGACTCGATCGACATATTCGAGAATCTTTGGAGCGTCCTTAAGTACTTCGGGTGCTTTGGCAACAACAGCTTCCAAAGGAAAAGCCATCTGGAAATCCGCGGCCTAATACCAGTGCTTTAGGGACGAGCTTATGAGGAATAGAGCACGCACTACTTACTGTTGGGTCTTCGCCACCGGCGAACCAGCCTGTCTTGACCGTATCCAAGTGTTTTTCAATCTGTTACAAAATTATTTTCAGTGATCTTATCAACTTTGTTTAGCACCTGGTTTTGGGGCTTACCATACTAAAATTCTTCTGGAAGGCTGGCTTGAAGAACTTTAGGTCAACTTGATTAAAGACCGCATTAAAGATGGGTCGGATGAAGAAGGGTGTCTTCTCGGCAATGATGCCCAAGAAGAATTTTTGTACCAGAGTGGGCATCAGCGTGCCTTCAGCGTAGTGCGCGACTACGAGGAAAGAGTGTCATTTGAATGTGCACCACCTGACAGTGCAAGTGGTACATACAATACAGGTTATGAAGGTGCCCAGGACTGGATATGGGTACCTGGAACCTCCCTTCTCCATATTTAGATATCAGGTACTCTATAAAGTTGTCCAAAGTTCTGAGCATGCATGGAGAACACTAAAAAACTGATCGAACTCACCAATGATAGCACCACTCTCAGCCAAAGTGACTGAATCATCTGTGATGGCGGGAGATTGCCCAAGGGGGGTTATTTGGAGTAACTCTTTTGGTGCAAGTTGGTCTGCTGTTCGTCGATAGTGTTTAATTTCGTACGCGATCCCCAGTTCTTCCTAGTAGCAGAAGCATAAGACTGAGGGGCCGAATACTCCAGAATACACCTTACTAGTAACCAAAGAATCCTCTGGGAGCGAGAATTATTGAGATGATGGACCGTTAACATGGTGGTTGTTGATGTATGTGAGAGGAATCGAAGAAACTTTGCCGACATGGCACAGCACAACGGCGCTGATGATAAGTGGTTCCTTGTAACATGTGAAAATAAAACCTGGGAATGTAGTCGACGGGATCGTAGACCGCCGTGATGACTACTGAAGATATCACGAAATGAGAATACAAGAATAATGATTGGCTGGTTAGCATACATCCTATCACTTGGGCCTCCATTCTACAACCATTTGGTACCTCAAGGCCATCCTTTCAAAAGATTTATGGCTGTGATTGACTCGCATTCCCCCGCGCCGTCAATATGGTCTGAGAATATATTGTCCAAAGTGAGGGAAACCAATACAATGATATATGATCAGTATGGTAATCGATTTAGGACTTTCCATACGCATACTCTCCACCTTTCTCAAGTGCCTAAAAGTAACTGTTAGTGTATAAAGCACGTATCTTAAGCTACAAAAACCTCACTCGTTGATATGCGGGTCTGACATGATAGAATTAGCGAAAGGTAAGATATATTGAGTTCAGTGGAAATGTCGTACCGATCGTGAACTCGTTTGACGAACTCAATCACTTTTGGAGGAGCTTCCTGTGACGCTGTACTGACGATGGCTTCCAATGGGTAGGACATTTGGAAGTCTGCTGCCTAAATAAATGTTTAGCAGAGCAGTTGGGGACGAGAAACACAAGCAGCTTACCGTTGGCTCCTCACCACCAGCAAACCAGCCGGTTGAAACACTGTTCAGGTGTTTTTCGATCTTGAAAATAGTGTCTTTAGTGGTCGTGGTGCTATCAGTGATGGGGCATACCATGGCGAAATGCCTTTCGAAAGCCGGTTTGAAATAAAGTCGGTTAACTTGATTGAAGACAAGACGAAGCATTGAGCGGATAGGGAACGGTGTCCTTTGGGCGATGACATCGAGGGTAATTTTTGTAACGCGGATAGGCATCAAAGAACCCTCGGCGTAGTGTGAGACTGGTTACAGATGCCAAAGAACAGTGAGTAAAAGATTGTGCCAAACGTTGTACGCCCTACAGTACACATTGTGAACATAACCAGGACTATTTGCAGGTACTTGGAACTTGCCCTCGCCGTACTTTGAGATTAGGTAGTCTATGATGTATAAAGTTTACTCTGAGTTGCACAAAAGGCAGAAAGGAGTAACCGATGATAGCTCCGCTCTCAGCCAAGGTGACTGAGCCGTCTGTGATGACTGGTGACTGTCCGAGAGGGTTTACTTCAAGCAGCTCTTTTGGGGCGCGTTGTTCTGCTGTTCGCTGATAGTGCTTTATTTCGTATGGAACTTGGAGTTCTTCCTAGACATCACCGTTATGGTTCATTAATTGGGAGTCTGGTGACGTTGAGCGAGGCTCACCAGTAACCACAGGATACGCTGGGAGCGAGAATTATTGAGATGGTGAACCGTTATCATGAGAAGGCTTGGTGGAACAGAAGAAGGGGATGTCACCACAAATGCTGTTGATGGGCATTCTTATTAATATGTGTGAAAACGAAGTTGGTAGCGGGGTCGGCGGCTAGAGGAACGACTGATGGTTGTCCGTCCGTCCAGTTGAGGAAGCGTCCACCAAAAGCGTCCCATGATCATTAGTCATCCATTGCACAAATGCGCCAAAACAACGCGTCAATTGTATACTCTCAGCCCAGGTTCTTCCCAACTCCTATGCGATTCGTGACCTTGGTAATCTGCATCGCTCACCTCACTCTACGCTGCCGTGGTGGCCTATGGAGTCGCCGACACCGTCCAACCTCTCAAGAACCGTCGGGGAAATTAGGTATCGAAACATCCTCACTATTCAATGCAACTCGGACTTCTTTTAGATCATTATATAGAGATTGCTCCCACCCCAGAGGAGATAGGACTAATTTTAACAGCCGAGGGTTCTCTGGATAACTATTCTCATAGACCGGATTGTTTTCGCAAGGCAGCTGGCCTCATTCGCTCCCACTGTGCGCAATTGGAAATGGAGGAAGTGGAACGGGTCAGAGGTACGCCTTACTTCTGGAAAGGCTGAATCATACACTGTAACCAATCTTCATATATTTCCGAGCTGCGATACATATGACTCTCTGCGAATTGGCGACAGCAACACACCATTCCATCCCTCTTGAATGCGTGCCCTTTTCAGTTGACTCTACTATGCAACAGCCATTCCCTGCTCACCAACTTCAGGGTAATTGTGTGGAGTGAGACGCGCCATTAGCAATGTATTACCCTAATCTGACAATGGACAGCGCTTTATCTCGAAGTGCTCAGTTTTGGTCAAGCTATTCTGGGTATCTGCGTGAAGTTCGTGCGTAATCGTCTCGGGTTGGCTTTTTTATACTCGCGTTGAATTCCTTTAGCCCAGCTTTGTTTTGCCTTTCGGCGTTGGCATGATATTGGTGCAAACTGATCCTGTTCAAATCAGAATTATACCAATTTAATAATGCGGATGCTATTCAGATACAGCTCGCGACTTGTACAAAAACTTAACGTTGGAACAGGCAGTTCTTCTGCGCCATGTCATCGCCCGAGAAAGCGCGGCAGAGCTAACTATGCGCTCTTGGGATAATAGACTTGAAGCACGTAAACCTCTCCCTAGATCTTTAAATTGGGTGCGATGCTGATCTTGTCCTCCTTCAGATATTGCAAGATGCGATTTCTCAAACCAATATTGCAATTAAAGATATTAGCTCCGCCACCCACCAGTTGGATTCTTTATTGACACACAACTCCTATGATGTAATTTACGGCATGCCCCCTGCATCATCACCTGATGGATTATTAGATGCTGCACCTTTTCGAACGCACTCTGGCTGATGTCCAGGAAAAACAAGTACAACAAGGAATGCAACTCCTTGAACAGGCACGCTAGATCTCCAGAATGTCCAGAGTGCATAACGATATCTAATTACATCTCCATTAAGACGTCTCATATCCTTGAACGGGTTTTTCAACATGTGCGTGCCATATACATGTTGTTTTGGGCCTAGTTCTCATGGCAGGTACATTGATACGTAGCATTCCGAAAATCTTCGCGCCTTGGTCCCATCTTTAGAAGCGACTTTGATGCAATACCTCAGTAACATCCTCATAAGTTTCCAAGATCAAACTCGAACATCTTTCGATATAACCGTGATTCTGTTACTACCTGTTCCTCCCAGCATCTGATGTAGCTGAATTTCAACAGAACCAGATCCAAGGACAGTGGAGCTCGTTTGAAGACCAGATCAGTAACCTATCACAGGTACATTGCCCCTTGTTCTTTCATACCGAGTATACTCAGACGTTTCGGTAGTCGGTCATTTTTTTATCTGCCACTACCTCGCAGGTAACACATGCTCTCGATGGTTCAATACACCAAGCAGACGCCATCAGTAAAACTCACCTTGCATCTTCCCTCGTCGCAACTCAATTGCTCGTCACACTCTCAAACTTAACCACATTCACACATGGGGAGTTTGAAAAGATTAACAATGCATCTGTAGCGCTTATACAGAGAACCCTCCTTCATACTGGCTCCAACGGCGTATCATGGCTGGGCGTTGTTCTCCTAAAGTTGGTTGGAACTATTCTCCGAGGTTGGGCGTTCTCGTTGTAAGGTGTATCCAGTTTTAGAGGCTGATGCTCCTTTTTATACAAGTCGACCTGGAATCATTGGCCTTCTTCAGTCATGTCTCCAAATTCCGGCTATTTTCTGCCATTCTGTACTTACTGAACCTCATACTTCGAGCAACACTTTCTGGGATTACGGCGCGTCTACGAGTGTCACCCGATGTGCCTATTCACATGCTAATCACGGTTCTCTGTACAGATGCTCGGCATCCTCTTTTTCTCACTTAGGAGATATTTTCCCTCAACTCCTTCTAATGCTCCTGAAACGCCGTATGTTTTCGATCAACTCCCGTCACTCTATGGCGCTTTATCGCTACTGACTTGCTTGTGCTTGTTGTGCTTGCTCATTACAGCTCTACTCACCCGCGTCAGTCGTTTTTGGAACTCAAGGCGATACAACCTAAAACAAAATTTCCACCAAGATCTCGCTACCACCGTTGTTCTGATTCTAGAGTGTCGCGCATTCCAGAGCGTCTATATAGGGCGATTCAATAGATGTTGAATATTGCTTTATGAGCAATGCGTCTTAGTTTGCTAAATTTTGTTTGTTTTGAGTACTATTGTCTCATTGTGGTGATGTATGTATGGACCTCAATCTTTGTGCTAACCATTAAGTATTGGGTATAAATCGAAGGTACGTCGGTATCGTGGATTGTAGCCATTGTGAGTCTCACATATTTCACGTTGCGTTTTCTTTCCCTTTTTCTCTTCCCCGTCCCCCTTCCCCCGCATACTCTAATAGTATATGGGGCATAACCTAGTCAGATTAGGGCCCGGCCCCGGCAGCTTCCCTTGCCCTGCGGATTTGTTGACTAACTTTCTAGTGATCTACGTCATGACTACAAAAATCTTTTTGTCACCCTCCTAGCCCCCAATTGCCTTTAAAAGGAGAGCTGAAGGGTTGTGAGGGAGTATATACCCCAACATGCCTTCCTATAAGGACCACCGCATACCGGATTCCGGTGCGACCGTTATGGTCACGATATTTGATATAGCAATGTTTACATTGCCTGCGGCGCCATTCATACGTCCAATACTTTCTGGGAAGGAGACTTTGACAGATGTACGCTTTTCTCGTGAAGCACAGATTGATTTGAGAGGGTCATGTTTGATCTTGGACCACGTAAGGACCTCGAAAACTGCGCGCCCGCCATCTCAGATCTATTCAAGGAAAGAATGACAAGACAATTTGTAAAGAGAGATATCATGGAGCATCTCGTTGAGAGATGAATACCGCCGGAGACGTCGATACTGTCATTTTGGGGTAGGTACCCAAAGTCACACCCTTTCAACCAGTAGCATATTGACGCTTGCATAGTCATACGCATTTCGACTATGTCGACGATATATGTCCAAGTTTCCACTTGTAGCAGATCAAGGCACCATTAAAGATGTTTACCCAGACGACAGCACGTCACTCGGGACCGATTTCAGGTGTGTTGAAACTGCTTTATGTTTTGTTAGTGCTTACGGTATCCTTTGAGAGTGGCCATAAATTCACCGAGGTCGTATCTGGTCGTATCCGAACCATCGAACCTTATGATCGGAGGGTTTCGTGCAGTGGACTATTTTGGGGATGGTAGTCTATCTTCCAGATGCCCCTGGGGTACGTGACATGTTTGGGCGCATGTGACAGGCCATGACCCCTTTGGACTCGGCACCTCTCTGTTCATTGTATTGGGCGGCGATACGTATCATCATACTGAACAGGTGTGGCCAACGGACCAACTTCATCTTCACCACCCATACTTTGAAGTATTACTTTTGGCGGCCCGTCATGCAATCTTGGTCGACTATTTTACCCACAAGATAAAAAAGGAGGTTTTGATGTGAAGAATCGAACGGGACTGTTCCTGGGTATCCCAGAAGGCGTATTCTCCGAGGGTGTAAAGACGGCGTGAGAGTCAAAAGACCTTGGGGCCATTCGACGTCAACGACAATGTTTGTGATGGTTGCGCACGATGGAAGTTTAGCACCAGTGGTTGACAAATATCCAGCCACAATAGAAGGGCTGGAATGAGAAAGGCGGGTGGGGATTCGTTGAAGCAATGAATCCGGCATTTAGGCTGGGAGTGAAGGAAGGACACGGTGAAGTCATGAGAACCAGTTCTTTGACGAATTGAAATGACGGGAATTGTAAGGATGACCAGACCGCACATGGATCGACATGTACGCCGAGTCACTCGAAATGCTCCCGAGTATCTCTGAGTCCAAATCACCCACAGTAGGAATTCCGTTGGAACGATAATGATCACGCATTCATAAGCTGCCTGAAAGTGTTTGTGTCAATCGATACGACTTTCGAGAACAGAAAATGGTACCAGTATATATTACAATGCTGGACCTCAGGGACATAAGAGTTGGGAATATGATAAGCGAGGCTATTAACATTCATGAATGATAATAGCAACATGGGTGATGTCTAATGCCACGTGCCAAACAAGTCATGTCTCCACTCATGATGTCCTCACGGAACCGCTGCCATTTCTCGCGCTTCTGTTATTCTCGAGCTTCAGTCGTTACCCAAGTCTGGTCCGCCTGGGAGCCTCTTTGACGGAGCTGGTCCTTGTTCGTTTACCATGCCTGGTCTTGCCAAGAACGCTGCTGCTGGTCGGCAGACCCAGCAAACCCGTAATCGTCTTCAACCCAGCCAAGTACTACATGATACACAACGGAAGGCCCATTCGACTTCGGAGTCCTGTGCTAATATTCGTGGCGCCTCAGGCCATCCAGATGAGGTTCATAGGCCACCCTATGGTACACTTCAGGGGTCATTAATCGTTGCCGTGTTACAGGACTCTCGTAAGCCGCAACACGGAGCAGTTACGCCACTTTCAGAGCAACGACACACGCGACGTTTCAATACGTCACATTTGGACAACGCACTAACGAAGGTACTGTAAATTATTCGTCCAAGGCCAATTGATGATGTACAGCTGTCTGCGGAGCTTTTTGGATGTTCTCCGTTCCACGTCTCTCCAGCAGCTATCGCTGTTCTTGTGCCTCTGCTACGCATGTTCTGCAACGTTGACACAAAACCTGTAGGCTGAATCTTACACAAATGGCACGCATATCAAGCATGTTACACCGCCGCAAGCGTTTTTCGCTTTTGGTTGGGATGTAAGTCTCCTCTGCCAGCGACTGCACAATGCAAATTGACGATTGTGGAAATAGGCGCACCCCACTCGTGCATATTATAATGAAATTTGCAGATACTTCCTTGACAACAACTGCCCGAAAGGCGAGGAGTGTCTACGGGTCCACCCGCGGCGGAACAATCTCTCTGCGTCGCCTGCCTACATCGTTAAGCTCCCAAAATTAACAAGTGACGCACCTCAAACGACAAAGGCAACGAAGGTAATTTCGATGCCCCTACCGCTCAACATCGATCTTAAAGTAAAGTGGTTGTTTAGGTTGTTACGACTGATCTTCGATCGTTCGAGAGTCCAAAATCTATTCTCCGACAAACCCACTCTCAACTCCAGCTACCCGCAGTCTCTGATCCAACAGCACCTCTTCGCTATGATGTCAAACGAGGCATTGTTCCATTTAAGCCTGATTCGGGGGATTCAGGCGTTGACGGCGGCCAAGCTTCGGACAGCAGCAACGCTATGTCTGTATGTATTCCACCATATTTTTATTCTATCAGAACTAAATGTCCTTAGGCCGGCTCATCACCGCGAGGGTCATCTTCATCTTTGACTTCCTATGGGATTGATACCTTCACCGCAGGACCACATCCGCCGCATTATTCCAAGGTACGTTGAGCGGTGACCGGTGTCCTTAGTCAAATTCTTAGCAGATGGAGCAATAGGCTCGTATCCAGCAAACTGGTGACTCGCTTAAAGATGGAGTTGGCGATCCCTCGAAGGATTTGGCTTCTGCAAAAACGCCTGACAAAAAGTATCCTCCTCCCCGATCCAATCGCTTTTGCCGCCGGTGGCTAATCAACCGGTGTTTCTTTGGTCCTACATGTCAATATTTTCACGGTGACGTGGAGTATAGCTCACCCGTGGTAGGTATTCACCCCCCTCCTCCAACTGCCAAGATCTGCCCACGGTGGCAAATGAACGATTGCACTTACGGGTATGCTTGCTGGTATATGCATCCAGACCTTGAATACGATAAAGTGGTAAGCAAGTAATCGTGGAATCGGCGCATGCTCCAAAGCTGACTGTCATTGATCATCCTCCAAAGTTTTCTACACCGTACCTGCCTTACGATACTCCTATAACAAAACAGCCGCCCAGGTTTTCGGAGACTTGCCAATTATGGATCCGAAATACGTGTTCACTGGGGTATAGGTGCGATTACGTCCATCTGGACCTCAAGTACGATGAGCCTGTGCGTCACCTATGTTCCGGTTATATTCGAGACTTATTGGATTATCAGCCACCGAAAACTGCGCCACCTCCAAGGGTAAAATTACCCCCAGTCGATGATTCCGTCAACGATCCACCAGTCGGGCAGCGCCCCACTCCTAGAGAGCCAGATATCTGCATAAACTGGCTCCGAGATAGATGTAACCTGCGATATTCGTGCAAGTATCGTCATGATGACCTCGATTACGACCCTCCAAACCCTCAGCCAATGCGCGACCACGTACCCTCAACTAGTCTCAGCAATAATAATGTCAGATTTAGATCCCTATATTTTTCGCAAACTTCCCTTTCTAATGTGAACTGATATTCTCTCAGGTTGCACAAGAGGGTCTGTCCTGGTCACTTAGTGTGCATGACTATGCCAAGGCCAAAATCGGACCCGGTTTTGCAATTCAAGAACTTGAAACTGGGTTTGAAACACCATGGTTATTCCTCGGAAACATTCCAGCCAAAGTAACCGTGGTGGAGGTGACTGATATATTGCGGCCCTTTGGAGAGGTCGTGGAAGTGAAGTTGCCAGTTCGTGTTCACAATCCAAGCATGCTGGTCCGAGTGCGCTTCTCGTCACCTGCAGAAGCTCGGGAAGCGTGCACTTCTCTTCACGGTGCACAAGCCTTTGGGAGCGCGATCACAGCGCGGCTCCCCGTTCACGATGCTTCGCGGAATAACCTTATGTTTCAGGACACTTCGTTGCGCATAAGATGGGAAGCTCCTGGCAAAACTGCGTACTGCGGTTATTCGACCATGGAACACGCTAATGCAGGCATGAAAGCGGCTCGCCAGCCATTCCACGGTCGTTATATGCATGCTTCCATCCACGTTGGAACACCTGTTGCTGGTGTCGTTACTGTATGCCTTCGTGGGATCCCTCCAGATGCTAAGAAGGAAGATATGGCGTGGTTTGCCGAACCAGACGATGTTGTCTGGGCAAGACCCAATTATCAGGACCTAAATTTTGCCACGAAGAGTATTGAAAGGATTCTAAAGCAGGACGCTGGACTCCTCGACTTCACGGTTCAACCACCTCCGTATAGACAGGGTGCTATAGTTCAAGCTTGGGCTCAGTTTTCCACATCAGCCGAAGCCAAAGCTGCAAGCAATCGCCTTCACGGTCGTAAGCCTCTCTTCACTGGGAAAACAAGAATCTTTGCCCAACACGTCCAGTCCCTCACATTCTCCGTCCCACCCTCTATGTACGAAAAATTGAGGAGCGATATCCGGGCACTTTGCAGAGGTGTCTATAACATCCGCCGAACGGCCATGTGCGTTATCGAGCGACCCGCTCCTACAGCGACTCTCGTAAGGTTGTCTGGAGACGATATCAAGGAGCTTGGTCAACTCAAAGCCGAAGTAGAAAAAATACTTCACTGGGAAACCCTTCGTGAGGGTAAAAAAATAGCCTGGGATTCATTCTTTGCTCATCCAGCGGGCCGGGCTTATCTGGAGAACATTGAGAAATGCACACCCTCCATTTCGATCCGCACCGACTTTGCGCGACAGACGATACGTCTACTTGGATCATCCAATTCACGCTCGGTTGTTCGGCAGCAGATCCTTGCAAAGATCGAGGAGCGTCGGGCCCAGAATATACGTACGATTCCCCTTGACGGGTGGATGCTATTCTCGTTCATGAACAATGGGCTGCTAAAGCTGCAGAATCAAACAGGGCGCGAAAACGTTGATCTGGATTTTGCGATGAAGTGCCTCATCGTCCGCGGTGGTGACGACGTTTTCGAAGTTGCCAGAGAAGTTGTTCGTACTGAGCGTCAAGCTGGCTTCCATCCCAATTATCGCCGCAATAGCAGACTATGTCCCGTCTGCTTCAATGAAGTCACCCATCCAGTCGCGCTGTCATGTGGCCATACCTGGTGCCGAGAATGTCTTTGCCGTTATCTGACTTCCTCGATCAGCAACAAGTACTTCCCTTTGACTTGTTTAGGAAATGACGCAAAATGTTCGGAGCACATTCCTCTCCAAATGGCTCGGAAGCTCCTTACCGTTTCAGAGTTCGATGCTGTGGCGGATGCTGCTGTTGCTGCTTATGTTCAATCTAAACCGAATGAATTCCATCACTGCCCTACCCCTGATTGCCTTCAGATATACCGTCATGCCCCCCGCGAGACCGTGTTACAATGTCCCTCATGCTTGGTGCGGATCTGCCCCAACTGCCACATAGAAGCTCACGACGGATTTGCTTGCCCTGATCCCGAAGCCGATGATAGTTTATTCGGTGAGTGGAAGAAACACCACGATGTCAAGCTGTGCCCTGGTTGCAAAGTCTTGATCGAGCGCGCCGAAGGATGTAACCATATGACTTGTACCCAATGCAAAACCCACATCTGTTGGGTGTGTCTGAAAACCTTCCTTCGAGGTGATGGAATCTACGATCATATGCGTGCGGTTCATGGTGGCATTGGCCTTGTTGGGGATTAAATTATTTCTCATCTTCATACCATTATCATTATGCCTGTAACTCTATTCTTTATTCTGTAGTGCTATGTATGTTGCTTTGTATACTTCCCATATGTATGAACTCAAAAATTCGTTCATTACTGTATATACTACTAGTGTAGCAGTTTATTCATACAAGATGTATTTCCCGTTCTGAAATCTCATTTTTAACACCTGAATTGCAATATCATGCATTTATAACCAAACAGCATTGTTGATACGAGTTGCTGATAGAATACATATTCTGGTCGTACAGTACTACGATACACATATCCTGTCATTATGACAGGGTAGAACTATTTAAGAACAGTGTTAATACCAGTCATACTTGACGAACTACAAAAATCAAATATCAATAACTCGTTACGGGAAGCGACACTAAGAAAAAAAACATACCTCGCTGTAAGGCCGCGTTGGAGGCTGGCCATGCCTGGGGAGTGACTCGGGAAGCTCTGGCCTCTTGGGGTCGAATGCGCCAACATGGCCAAACCCATTTTCATACCCCACACCATCCTCGGGGTAATCCTTCAAATCGTCTGGGAACGTTTGGTCCAGGGGAGCATAGACGAGGTAGCCCTCTTTTGTGCAGTGATCACCGCGCCTGTTCCAATATCCAACCCTACGCTGTCGCTTTATCGCTCCTGGTGGTGGTGGCATTGGTGTGTATCTGTTTACGAGCTTGATTGGCTCTGGGCGCGCCTCCTCATAGGTACGTGGGCTTGTCGGGGGAGCGTAGATTGCACTGCGAGGGGGAGTATATTTGGGAGACCGGGGATGCTGGGAGAAGGCATGGGTTACGGGGTGAGGTTGGGGAGGAGGTTGGTTCGCTTCTCGAGGAGGGGAGAGATGTGGACCGGGATGGGGTGGTGGTTCCTGGGATGGCGAACGATGCACGGGCATGGAATAGCTTTCGGAGGAACCGTGGAAGGAGTGGCTTCTCCTAGGAGTTGTCTGGGGAGAGGAGCTGGATGGGTGGGTGTCTATGGAACGCTGAGGGGCTTCGTCACGAGAAGGAGACGTCGGTGCTGGGTATGAATCGGGAGGGGTATGTTGTTGGATATAAGACCGCCGGGAAGTATCCGGCGGTGCGAGGGTATCAGGGGGGGTATGTTGGGATCCCAGCACTAATCGAAAACCACTGTTTGACGGGGGTGCCGATTGAGGATATGAATCGGATCGGCGCGTTGAGGCCCGCCCGAAAGAATCTTGGGACGGAGAGGCTGTTCTAGAACGTACATCGGCGGGCGTGGACCTTCTTTCAGGAGTACCACGTTCCGTGAGAGTAGGACTTTCAGCGATAGTGCTGAGTTTTTTTGGGCCCAGGTCAGGATAGGTTGACCCACGGCCAAGTGTGCGAGCGTTACTAGATTTCGGTGTTTCTGCAATTACTAGAGGACTAAGAATACTTGAAGGCTCCTCCACAAGTGGTACTCCGCTGATGGATGAGGGCTGCTGGCTGGAGTAAGAGAATATAGGTAAAGACGAGTGGCGAATTAGGTCGTGTTCGGGATGATCAGATGTATTTAAGCCCTCCATCCGACTTGAGAGCGAGTCAATCGAACCACGCGAAGTCTCATAGGAGCTCGAAGTCGAGGAGGATGTTGAAGATCGTTTGTAGTATTCGGGAGTTCGAACGATCCTGGGACTGAACGTGGTCTTGAGCTCTTTGACTGCAGAGAATGTTTCGGGTTCTGCGAGAGTGCTGCTGGGCAGGTCGGTCCGTGACGAAGTGGCGCTATGAACGGTAGAAGAGGATGCCGTTGATATGACACTACCGTGATGGTCCCTGGAGGT
>JABCKU010000107.1:0-43411 GCA_018221655.1 Myochromella boudieri | reverse complement strand
TTACTAGCTTGGCGGGTCTCCATTTAACTACTTCCTCACGCAGTAAGGAGCTAGTAGGAAAAGGAGGGGATCGTCGTAGTCGTCGAACGTTTGAACAGCGTGGTAACAAATACAAAGCACTCAAGACTTCCAAGCGGAGTTCCACACTTTCTCTCGCCACCTCTGGACTGTTCTCATTCTTCAGGAATCTGGCCAAACGAAGCCCTAAGAGTATATCAACTCTTTGATCCTATCCAGGATCGATTACCAGAGCACCTCTCACAAAATTATCAGCAATACTGTCGTTGATGCCCATAGTTCAATAATTCGTAAAGTTGCACTGTAATGTTTGCAATGACAATTGCAGCTTACATGCCATCCTGCATCGTCACCCCGACCAGGGCATGACTTGGCTATGTTCGGCCGCCTCTGTGTGCCATTGCCGACCCCCAGGCCCATCTGTCAAATTTGAACCTCAGCCCCACATACGTTTAGTGTATCTCCATCGCACAATTCAGTCCTCCAACGTTATCCTCGCCATGAACAATCCGAGCTCTAAGTCGCGCTTTAGTCTTCCTGGCTTTAGCCTGCCTCTCAATTTCAGTCCTTCATCACAAGCCGACAATGCGATGTTCAGTAACGCGTTGAATACCCGTGAGATATCAACGCACGCGGTACAGTGTGTTTTATATCATGCTTGTTGTCGAACATGCCTGACGAGAATTGTTAGACTGCCTCTCATATCGATACGGGAAATTAATATGCTGAAGCTCATGAATCAAATCACCGACAAGGCGGATTGGCACATCAAGGTCTGCATTTTTTTCGTTTCATATGTTAGCCTGAAGACGAAGTTGAATAGGTCAATGATGACTCGATCACAGCCAAATGGAAAGTGGAAATATTGGAGGCCCAGGAGGGGAAGTATATGACCGAGGGTATGGTGGACTCTTGCATCACAGAACTCAAATATAAAGCGGAATTCTTTCTACAAACGGGGGCAGTTCGCGTATACAATGGAGATGTAGTCAAGTCCGATGTTGCCATATCTGCCTCCCTTCGTGAAGAGCTGAGATCAGCAGTCGCGGTCCTCGAGAACATACCAGAGAAGCAAAAGGATTGGCATCCAGGCTCGGATTCGAAAGTCCTCGACCTTGTTCATCCATCACTGTTTCCGTTGGTATATGGAAAGAGCCGTATCCTCCCAAAGAGTGTCACTAGCCTGCCGGATTTTGTCGAACGATGCGGCGAAGGTGTCATCCTCCCTGTGCCGCCACAGGAAGAGGCTCGATTGGCTCCTAAGCCTACTTACCCAGGACAAATAGTGAAACTAACCGAACCGTATAGTCGTAACTTCCAATGGCTACCTTGTGATGTGGACATTTCTGAGGGCGACGTGAAGTAAGAGCCACTGATGAATCATTCTTTCTTCGGTAAATGCTAAACTTCTCTATTTCTACAGGGTCACGAGCTACATCAATAACTTGCATCCCAGCAAACACGCGGACCTGCACAACGTCATCGAGAAAATCATCACCCGAACCATCCCACTCTGGAACCTGACATTGACATCCCTCAAATACCCAGAAGAAAGTATACCCAGTCGGATAAGCTACTACGAGTGCTCATATGACCCCGATCCTGAAGAAGGCTCCGATTACGAAGGGCAAGGTCCGCAAGAGGATGATGAAGATGATGAAGATGATGAAGATGAGCGGGACTTCTGGTACCGTCGACAAGAGTGGATCTTGTCACTGCGCAAGATTGTCCAGCCTGAACCAGAGGAGTTCTCAGCCCCTTCGCCACCCACGAAATTCGTGGATCTGAGGCGCGACTACGGGGAAACAGGGATACAAGTTATTGTGAAACTGGCCAACATTCACCTGACACCTGAGCGTCCGTCGTACGAGGGTGGCACTTGGCATGTGGAGGGACAACTTGTGAGTTATTCGCCGTATACCCCTGAGTTTGTTTTATGGTTCTATTCAATAGAACGAGCATATATGTGCCTCAGCTCTGTACTACTATGACACAGAAAATATTACGCCCAGCAGCCTTGCATTTCGACAACAATCTCAAGTCGACGTTGAAATTGACTACCGACAGCACCAACATGAATGGCTCGAGGAGGTATTTGGATGTGAAAATCGAGAACCAGGCGTACAGAACATTGGTTCGATAGACACTAGGGAAGGCCGCCTCGTCACATGGCCCAACATTCTTCAGCACCAAGTCCAGCCCTTCCAGCTTGCTGACCCTACAAAACCCGGCCACCGCAAAATCCTAGCGCTCTTCCTCGTCGATCCGAACATCCGAATCATCTCGACCGCTAACGTTCCATGCCAGCGAAAAGATTGGTGGAGTGAAGCCATCCTACAAGATGGTGGACCACTTTCTAAGCTCCCGCGTGAGCTGCGAGACGAAATCTTTGCGTGTGTAGATGACTTCCCTCTGGGCCTTGAGGACGCGAAAGAGCTGAGGCTTAGGTTAATGGAAGAGAGGACAAAATACTCTATTTGGCATGGAAAGAAGTTTGAAGAGGCGTCGTTCTCACTTTGTGAGCATTAGATTATAGGCATCATGTAATATGGATTTTAAAAAAGTATCAATTGGATCAAGTTAGGTAGGGGGGACCTCCGATACGTTCAAAATATGTATCCTGCACCGCTGTCGACTGACGAAAAAATCTGTGGTAAAACTTTTGGCTCCCACCTCACCGTCGTCAACAATGGCTTCGCCATCGGTGGTTCTTCGTCTGTTAGACCTGGGTGGTCATGGTGCGAAAGCATTTGTGGAGGAACGTCACGGCGGTGGAGGGATTTTAAAGATGAGGGTAGGGCCCAAAGGTATAGACATCTTGAAGCTGTATTTTCACCGTCTGTCTACCAAGTCGTGGATCAGCTCAATGTTTCTTCCACCCATCCAGCGCATAGTATAGCTTGCGTACCGGCTGGCCCGTCCACGATTACTTCAAAAAGTGAAGGCGACTTGCCATCAGGCGCAGGTCTTCCATCAACGAAGACATGGCACGCCACCTGGGCAGTCACTTCCCAGACCGCTGATAACGTGAGGCCACATCATAACAACCATTACCCATGCGCTATAGCATGCTCCAGCAGACTCTAATAGTTGACTGTAGGGCCCTCTTTGTAAGGGGGTCTCTGAGGGTGATCTTCGCTTGTTGTGTAGTGTTGAGCATGGAAGGCGCCAACTACATACAATACAATGTTAGATTTTGTTCAATCATCATTGAGCATCATTGAGAGCGGAGAGAAACTAAACATACCATTGTATGTGGTGGACCTAAACTCCACAACCACTGTTTACCACACCCACACCCATGCCTATACCCAATTTACAGGTAGATCTTTGTGGATGTACCAATTATCGCAAAAAAGGGCGTTGTGGATTGTGAGCTCGAGCGGCATATGCGGTCTAGAAATGCCAATAAATTGCGCGTGATGAAATGACCGAATCTGCTTCACGTGCGAGCGTAAAATAATGTGTAAACGCGATATATTACAGAGAATGAGAGCTCGTTCTAAAACGTAACTCATGATTAGGTTCGCGCTGCCCCGCCCCAAAAGCTTGAGGGTGGTTACGTCACACTAAATATTTTAGTGAAAAAAAGGCCACAACTTCGAATATGCAACAAAAGTTAAAACTTGCAAAACACAGAATTCAGCGCATGAGTTACATTGAAAGACAGAATGAATATGATACGAAACAGAATTTGGTACACAGAAAATACATTCCTTCCTTTGAGTTAACGGTCGAGACCTAGAAATACATAAGAATGTAGTCTTGCGGTTACAACAATGCCTCTGAAAGTTAGAAAATAAATACAGGATGCCTAACAGAACCAAGTTCTTCCCGAAAACAGTCCAGACTATGGGAGAAAGTTAAACGGCGAGACCCCGTTCAGCGAGGTCAATGCAAATAGCATGTTGGAAGCTGTTCTTATTGCCCAACATCTGCACTGGCTGGTGATGTGCGGTAGGACAGTCAACTGGGGCAGAAGGCATCCTAAAATTCTAATGAACGAACCAAATGTAACATTGGAACTTTATATGGGCTGCCATATGAACTGTACGAATCGTTCGAGAGCCGGCCGAGTTTGACAGAGTGGGAAGTCTATCACATATTGCATCAGCTACAATGGAGAACACGAAATCGTGCTATGATTACCGGGAGGACGTCTTTCTTTGTACCGCCACCCAGACCATCAAATGATCCAGAGATGTACTCGGCTTCGCGCCTGTGGCGGACATTTAATCTGGCATGTAAGGTCAGTCTAGCTGCGGTTTCTTGCATTAGGATATAGAGCTGTACGTCATGAAGAACGAGTTTGAATATACTGTAAATATGTTAAATCCCAGCACTGAAGAGCCACAGAAACAAACGGCATACACTTAGCCAGAACCATGTAGAGCGAGAACCACAGCACTTTATTTCTTTTCAGTGAATGGACGTTATAAAATGAAGGAGACATACGCGTATTTCGTACGGTGTGAAACTGAAGTGAATTTAATCAACGAAACCGAAAAATGAATGTGGAGCTTACCGTTATGACTACTGCCACTGAAGCAATGCTGAAGAGAAAGGAGAGCCTTAGTTGCAAGACAGACACTTGTTTGGAAGTACAACTACCTCGTTACAAGGCCAGTTTCTGGTGGGAATGATATGGGCAGTGCCCAAACATCAAAGCAACTGAGCACTCACGGATTGTCCAAACCATCAATCGATTAATAAGGGCCGTCATGCTGAATTCTTAGCTTGGAAACCGCTAGTCGAAGTAATTGGGCACAAGAGCTCACCGTTTAGACGAAGTCATTGGTGCTAGCTGCTTGATGAAATAGCACAGAGAAATAGCAATAAGGATATCCACTGCCGCTCCAACGGTCACAGCAAGCGTGATGAGCCACCCAAAGTTGTTCGTTAAGGCAAACGTATCAATAGCTTGAGAAGGAACGCTCAAATAACTCTCTGCCGCCAGAGCCAGGCCCCCACCGAATCGTAAAAGCGATAACGTCCAGCATACGATGCTAACGTGAAGCATCTCCGACAGCCGATATATTCGATATGCAAAAAAGCCCTAGAAGGAGATATTTTGACCGTCGCAGAAAGATAGAGGGTTCGACGGACCTGAACAAGTGCCGTAATCATAGTCTCAAAAACAACGCTCGTTGTGAGTGAATAGGAGTTTGGCTCAATGCGAGAGTCACCATATAATGTCACAGTGGGATAGTAAATGGTGTGTATGATCGTGATGGTATGAGAGATTTCCAGCAGCCTGCGAACAGTCACATCCATAACAAGAACTAAAACTATCACACTCCACGTACGAAACTGAGGCAACCTAGCGAGAAAAGTGATGAGATAGGTGCAACTTATATTTGGGGGTGACTCACTAGAACTCTTAGAAGTGCGCGGTCTTTGAAGGTCTTATAATATTCACGCACTTGATGCAAGAAGACTCCAAAAAGAATTAAGCTGATAGCAAGTGCGATCTCCAGTGCGCCGAGGTTGACCTGAGCATGCATATAGAACGTATCTGTGGTTGAAGGAATCTTGCCCATAGTGCAAGGAACGTCGAAAGTTGAAGTTGGAAAAGGTAAATTCCTGCTACCACAACTGTCGAAGTCCCAGCAGGACTAGCCTGGAGAGTAGAGGCTGAAGAATAAGGGAAGATACTTCTACAAGGACCTTCGACGGATAGATATCATACTTCGAACGTGGGAGACGAATACCATCCTTTGACATACCTGCCATTTCTCGCCGAGGGCCCCTGTCTTTCGTGTCTATCATTGAGCGGTGCTGTCGAATATGGGCCCCCATCATCGGACAAGTGGAACAAAAAGAGCCACGACGTGACTTATCATCAGTGGTGTAGTGATCTAGCGCTTGATTCTGTTACCAGCAGCAACCGCGAAGCAGAGTCATGGGGCAGAACTCTGGAAAGACAGTCCAGCGACTTCTACCCGACATGGGAGGCCATCCGATGCAGTGGCTATATTTATTACCACTGTTAGTCATAGATCACGAAGATCACGTATGATCGAGAACACTAGCCACCTTTGTCAATGGGGCAGCAGGATGTCATCATAGGTGGCATTAAAACGGCAAGAGCTTGTAAAAAAGCTCTCATAAGGATCAAGAGTGATGCTGAGAAAGTTTCGAATGTAACACGGACGGAATCATCTTTCCAGAAAAGGGAGACTTAGGAACAAGTGATGGACTCGGACTGCAGCGGACTGCCAAGTGAGCAGGAATCAAGAGATGCGGTTCAGTAAATCAGAGATTCCTGGATATGCAAAAACTGAATAGTGTAATCGTTATGGAATTGCTTGAATTATTTTAGGTGAAAAAGATGGCTTACGGATGCAGAGAATTGGCACAGAATAGAGCACTTGGGATTTCTTTGCTCGCTGAGGAAGAGCCCTATGTAGTGGGCGTGAGAATATTGCTACCCTCCTACATCACGTGCTACTTCTCAAGTCAAGTTGTGAGGGTGACGGTGTTGGCCTCGGGCCCATTGGCTCCCATTGGTGACCTTGGATCCTATTTGGTGTCGTACTGTTTGTCTTCCGTCTCATATATAGTAGTGAGTTTGTTTTTAATGTTCTTAAATTTTAGGAACATCAAACTCGCGAGAATCACACAGACCTGAAAATGTTGCCTAGCATACTGCACTGTTGCTACACTGTTAATGTTATAATTTTCAAGCGATAATCGAAGTTGGGCCAAAGCTGCCTCGATATCCGTCATCCGACCAGATTTTACGGTCGAGGCGAAGGATACTGTCAATTTACATGGACTGATATTTAGAATATATAGCAACAGGTAGGGTGAGCTGATATTTCTCTGGACTGCAATTGACAGATATTCTAGGTCTAGGGTTCTTCAGAGGAGCACGATTATGTCTGTGGACGGAAAAAAGGTTTATACTGTTAACACACTTGTTCACGCTGGTTGACAATTAGTTGACAATATCGGTATAAAGTGACCAAACGTCATGATGACTCTCAGTCGAATCCGAATACCCAGAGAAGCTTCTGAGACATTTATCTCTTCCTCTTGCACTCTATTGTTACTACTATGGCTCACGTTCAGTTCCACGATCAGGGATTCCAAAGCAACCCAATTTGTCTTTTCGAATGTCAAACCAAGTCAGCGTACGGGGAACGTGACATATACAGGGAGCAGCTAGTTGAATGCAGAGAAGGGGCCCCGTCAACCGCATAAATCAGTTCAAGGACAAAATTAGCGTTTGAGGACGAAGACACTTATAGCTTTAGTTGCTGGAGTTCAATCCAATATGGTTTCCCCAAGCATTATAGCTAGTGTCAACGACGGCGGAACTGTTGGTAAAACCCCAAATTTTGACATCGGTGAGATCGAAATAGATCGACGTTCTAACCTTGTCGTGTCTTTCATACGTGGAACGCCATCAAATCAACAATTTAGGCCATGGTTAACGACGGTTCAGGAGAACCCAACCCTATCCTACTATTACTGAGGTCAATCAAGCCGACAATAATTCTAAGGTCGTTCGGCACAACTTCGGTGAAAATGTATCGTCGACCGTCCATGACCGGATGGAACTAGCCTGGCTGCCTCTCCAGTTACGGAGACTACATCAAACTCGGCAGATATAGGAGTTGGGTAACGAGTCACCGTCATCCGCCCCAGTGGAATGCCTGATAGCAATGAAACCCTCTATGAGGTATGCATCATTACATTTTCTTCCTTTTTGAAATCTTCCTAACATCCGCGCTAGCCATCGAGTCGAGTACTTCAGCACAAGCAAAAATCGGTGGGTTCTGATTTGGGTGAGGTCCAAGATGAATTCGACAATGAACGAGGTATGTATAGTTTTACTTAACTTGTTGTCATTCTTTGTCACAAAGTCAATACTTAGTCTCAGCCATACACCCCTCCACGATATCTCCCAAGTACAGGGAAACCAGTACTATTACGCCTCTTAAGAAAGATTCCAAACGGCGGAAGACGACTAAACGTCGACTAAGAAACGATGATAAACCTTGTCAATAGCTGTTCAATGTGCGTATTACTTTATCCTCGCCCCTGACATCAAGGTCACCGAACTTCTCAATGACGCTGTCTCCTTCAATCCAACCGATCATCCTTACTCCATTGTTCCCGAAAAGCTCATATCAAAATCTTACGTTGGAGGCCTCACATAAGTCCAGGCGTACCAAAGGTAAATCCCAGCTGCTGATGTTGGTCCCCCCCCAAAAAAAAGAGGATCTACATCTGCCTCCTCAAGCCCACTAGGTCTATCGCTTTCGTGCCCGTCAGAAACGATTGAAAAGGGGTGTACACTCTTTGCAAGGTGCAAACCTGCCACGCTCTCTGGATATACTTGAGAGTGTATGATAACGCAATCGTAGGGACATTCTCAGCAGCGTCGGAATTTATCGAATGGGACAGACAGAAAAGTATGACTGTTCTTCCATTTATTATTTTTTCCTGAGTGTTCACGCTTTTGGCCCTTGTAGGCTAAGTTGCTTGTGCAAAAAGGGTATTGAAAAGTACCAAAATGAAGCATCGCTTTATGCGCACTATCTGTTTAGGCAAAGAGGGCAAAACCTTGATGGATGCAGTGATCACAAAAAAAGCAGAAGTACTGCATCATACATTCTGCGATGTCGTCTGTGTCCTTTCTACACTCGACTTAGAGGCTCAACAGAAATCGAAATAGTCAAGGTGAAATGTGTATCCTATGACTATGAGTTCAAGGATATTGAGGACAAATATCAAAATTGGCATAGTGAGTGTTGCGCCATGCGCTGCGAACTAGATTTAGGAGTGACACCACCTTTCTAGTTGGACGGGTTGGCGATGAAGATAAATATTGAATCGTTGTGTTGAACATTGGAATTCAATACGCACAACTCTCAGAGTTGAACCTTCTTGACCTTCGGTTAACCGTCCAACCTGAAATGTATTTTACTACGTATCTCGTAACCTATCATATTTTTGACGCTTACCTTGGGCTATTCAAAAACGAAGACACGCAAGTGATCATTTTCTTAAGCTTCATGTCAGGCACGAGAGCAGATTTTAGATGTATCCACGTACGAGCCTGAGTCGGATATAAGTAAACGTTTCTGTGTTTCATTTCAACAGACGCCAGTGGTGGTGGCTTTCACTTTATCAATATATCGATCGTCCCTTAATGATTTGGGGATATTTCCAGTCAAGATCATGTAGTCAAGATCATGTCGAGATCAGCCCGGGGCCAAATTTAACCCGAAGGTGTTGTCCCTGCTTATACGGCGATGAATTGAGCTCGACCCCCGATATCGTCGGGAAATTGGCGGTTTTTGCAAGGGTAACTTCGCATCGTGAACGACCCTACCATGCATACAAATATACGTATAGGGTTCCGAGGTGGAGAATTTGCCTTATTCGTTAGCCCTATGTAGATTGAAATTTGTGGCTACCCCGTCATTAGAGATCTCAGAGTCGTATTCCTTCACTCTTTGAACTTGATTTAGAAATATTAGTTTCCACTTTTCAATACCGTTTTGAGGATAATCTGAACCAAAGTATGTAGACCCGGGTTAGATCTATATCCAGCTGTCTGTGCATACTCATATTGTAAGCCTGTCCATATGCAAGACTTTCCACGACGTCCTAAGCAAAGGTGTGGTCATATGAGACACAGTGTATCTTCATTATATCGATTTTCTATCAAAGAATAATGAAGCGCAACCTTCCCTGGTAACCCACAAGTCCATAAGCAGAAATGTACATGCTTAAGCCTTCGTTCCACATCTGCAATGGCGTCTTCCTCGGACAAGTCGTCTGGCCGCCAGGTCAGCGATTTTATCTTCTCTACTGCTTCTATTACATCGGCGGGGGACACGGGTTCATCCTCCCTGCGCAACCACACTCGAACACGGATACTGATGTAGGGCCAACTCTTCGTCCTCGATACCTTTTTCGCCGATACGTGTTTGGCCTGGAAATTCGAACTCCATATCAATAGATATATACATAGCCTCCCGAGGGAAGGCGTACCTTGTTGGTCTACTGCATAAACTCTGCTACCGACAAGGTACCGACAATACTATTCTCATATTCACCTAAGTACACCCAACAAAGGGATGGGTTCGTGTCCTTACAAAGCCCCGAGACATGTATCAGAGCATTTCCAAGGGCATCGAAAACGAGAGTCCCGACGTACTGGGCGCTTTGGGAAGGTGGAGGTTGGAAGCGGGCTGCTCTACTAGGATGAGGCGAGTCCACCGGTCTGACTTGTTATAGCTCTTTACACTGGCACTGTACCATTCGCCGACAAGCCTATGTGTAACGGGAGCGGACGCCAACGAGGCAGGAGGTTCGGTCTCGAGCGGCTCGACATTATCGAGGTATTCCGTGACCTTCTTTTTGCTGAGAGCGGGAGCGGTGTCCTTACCCTTATAGTTGCAATACTAGTGGCCATGCCACTGGAAAGGTCTCAGAAATCTAATGGTACTCATAGTTATGGCTGACGGACAAGGTCTCCCTGGTTCACCCACTCCGAGCGCCTTTTACGCCTTTTGGAGATATTATAGGCATCATCACTATCGAACTCTTTGCGCTTTCAAGAGGCTATGAGCTGGGAGGGGGATTGCTACTGGGGTGTCGATGAGCATCAACAGGAAAGAAAGTCGTGATGACTATGTAAGGATATCTCAATCAATGAGGAGTTCGATATGAGTAACTGCGAATAGATACCTCAGGAAAGAGTTACTGTGCAACAGCGGCCTCGGTAGAATTAACGGCAGTCATATTGGAATTTGTTGATGTAGAACTTCTCTTTCCTGGCGTCAGAACGAATAAAAGTCTTTTAAGTAATAGCCCACCCTAGAAGTCAATCCACCAGCGACTAGGCCGTCGAGATCGATCGTTTCATGGTAAATGGTCCCTGGCTTCTTAAATTGCGTGGGCTCCACTGGATTCTCCTCTACAACACCTCGCGGCACCGATTCCCTGATTCCGGCAACAGCTAAGGATAAACTTCTCTTCAAGTCTTTAATTTCGCTCTCTAAACTGTCATTGCGTACTTCAAGATTGGTCACCTCCTGCCTGAATATAGCCAGTTTTTCCCGGTATTCATCCCGCTCTAAGCTCAATTGACTAATCTCATCTTTAAGAACGCGAATACTGTTGGCGAGTTGCGAGTTTTGCTCCCAAAGTGGTATTAGCTCCATTCTGACTGAAGACCTTGAAGAGAGTTGGGAGAGAGAGAGGGCACTTCGAAACATTCGACGCACATGATTTAGAAGCTTCCCTCGTATGACCTCAACGACATTGCTAAGAGTCTCAGATTTCCGATCATAACCGATGAGCCTCCAATCTTGTGAGCTCTATATGCATTTCAGGTAAATCATGTTTGTTGTCCCATGGAGAGTCAATATCCTACGATGTGCATGTAGGATGAAAGCCTTTGACTCTAGGCCCATAGGCCCATATAACCATGGAACAATGGATGATTACACCACTTATTCGATTTCCTGTCCTAAGAATCGAGAACCAAGAAATAACGAGATCAAGTAAACTTCCCTGAACAGTTGGTGAATAATGTTCATAGTGACAATGAGTGAGCTGGCTGAGTGGCATAACGGGGGCATTAGTAACTTTTGGGGGCAAAACTTTTCAAGTGCTTAGGGCCAGAGTTATCGTCACGTGAGCGTGTTATTTGCCCTAGTGTACGCGTTGACTTTGTGTCACAGGGGCTACCATCGCGACTTGCAAGCGACCTGATATCAGCGGAGCAACAAGGTCTACGGGCCAAAAGAAGTATAGACGCGCTGAGCCATCCTTGTTCGTAGCTCTCATCGGCAATCTTCGACGCCCAGCAGCTCCTTGGCTCTCCGCTGTTGCAGGCTGTTGTCTTAGTCAAAACCATCACGGTATTTCAATTTCAATTTGAACTCGTAGGTCCAAGGATTCGGAAACTTTCGGGTACCTGGATATGGCAGCTTGTTCAAAACGTGTCTTGAGACTCCTCGAGGAATCTCTGGAACTTGAGAAGTATCTGAAGTATCGACATCTCCACCGCCACCGCCACCGCCAGTACTGTCATATAGTGCTTACTATTCTGGCAATCGTGGAATCGTAGGCCTCATGGTACAATCACATGAACTTTTGCTGGATTGGACAAAGAAATAGCCGGTCAGGTCGTATCAAGCCTTTGACACTGCAAGTACACGCATCGATGACAAGGAGGCCTTGATTAACTTCGGACGAGCCAAAATGGGCAGTTTCCAAGGATTTTCGATGAACTGATATATATGCATAAGAATGTTTCCTCTTACTGAATGATATACTGCGCAGTCTAACCGAGAACTCAACTGGAAATACAAAGCCTTGGGATCCGGTAATTATGTCTATATAACCTCCCCAGAGCCCAAATATTAAAAGATATATTATAGAACTTTTCTACTCCAATCCTTACACCCAATCCTCTTTGCCCGCCCTCGTTCTCGACACCCAACTTGAGCCGAAAAGCCCCTCAAGCAGTCGCTCTACGCTTACGACCAACGACTCCTCGCATCCCTCACTACCCTCAAACCAGCTTGTCTTCCATCTCTTCCAATCCCTCACCTTCTCCGTCTCGCGACGCCCACGATTCCCTGCGAGCCACCACTGGTAGTAATACCACTCATCCACACACTTCTCCCCACGAGCCTCCTTCCACTTCACCAGGAACTGTGCCATCCTTACGCGGAGCCTTGCAATGAACGGAATACGTGAGAGGGTGAGCATGGGCCCTGGGAGTTGTGTTGGTGGTAGCTCGCCGGCTCGGAGGGGAGAGTAGACACCGAAGAAACGGGAGGGGTAGCGGAAGAGGACAGAGTTGATGAGAGTCTGGTCTTTGCCTACGAAGTGGAATGGTGGCTGTGAAGCACCGTCGTTTGGGGGTGGCGGTGGAGGTGGAGGTGCGTGAGGGTGGCCGGGATGGGGGTGCAGATGTTTTTCGGCGCTGGTTGGGGACGTTTTGATATAGTGGTCGTGTTGAGCGTAAAACGTGCGGGCAAACCAGGATATGGCGGTTGGTGTGCCGCCGAAGAAGGAGCCTGTTTCAGAAGAGACGCATCGATATCCAGTGAAAAACGACGAAAAGAAGACGATGACTTACCTTCGCTGAAGTCCATATCCACTGGTCCACGTTCGAAGGACCATTTTTTCTCATCTGGGCCAGGGATTTTTAGTAGAGGGAAGAAAATCAAGTCGGACTTGTTTTCTCCCGTCGCCCTACTTCCCTCCTCGAAGACTTCATCAACACGCTTCGGATCCGGCCACACCCCAAAGTCGTGGCGGTCCCGAAACGAGCCAGCATCATTCCAGAAGGCATAGCTATACTTCTCGCCGCCAGAGGCTTCTGCTTTGCTGTTGAGTGTAGATAAAGCCCCCGCTAAGAGCGCTGACTTTGCATTCCACACAGCATAAAGCTCCGGGTTGTGGTAGGATCGCTCCCTGTCCCAGGCGTGCATCTGGACGTACTTATCACGGTGCGGTACCAGTGGCGGAACCATGAAGGGGTTATTGTACGTTGTGTTAATTGTGAGGGTGTGTGGAAACGCCCTGGTGGATGAGGCGTGCAAAGAGCTGATTATGGGCGCGACAGTGGAAGTTGTGTAAAAGTATATGTCACAGTCGATGCCATGAGGTCCCAGGAAGTTGGAGAGCCAGCTCTGGTAATCATCCTGAGAGTGTTTTGAGTGCTCCAGGGGAAAGAGGGCGGTGACGAGGAGGATGCGTGGCTGTGATGAAGCTGCGGAGGGGCTGGTGCCAGAGAAGAGGTGGACAAATTGGGTATATGCCACCAGGCAAAGGAAGCCAATGAAGATGCGGACGAGTTTTGGGCGCCTTCTGCATGTGGAGAGAGAGAACAAACGACCCATTAGTCGCCTCATTCAGCGCAAGAGTAGATCACTGTTGTGTTGAAAGATTGCCTCTGCCTTCAACATGCATCCTGCCACGGCAAAAAATAGCCGTCTTCCCATGTCATCAATTCCTTCCACCGTCACACAGAAGACTTCCTTCTTGGATCGATCTTTCCAACCCCCGAACAGCATTCACCCCCACCCCCTTCTGCAATCTTTGCTAGCGTTATACTCCTCCTTCAAAGCATGAAAATTTCCTCGAACCAGTACAGTTCACAACTTCCCAAGGCTGTGCTTGTCAGTGTCATATTGGCTAGGCCGATTGTGCATCAGCAGAACCCACGCCCGGCATGCGTCATCAATTGGAAAGCATTGCAAAAACTCATTTTACCTGGCCTGCACTCCAGCCTTCACGATTTTTGCTGACATTAATGATTAAAAAGCCTCCTCTCTCTCACCAAGTGGTGTATATATCGTGACTTCTTGCGGGTTTGGGTAGCATTGAACCAGACTGAAACTTCAATAGACCTCCGAAAGGGGATGGCCCTTTTGATCGAGCACCCTGAAACGCCGGGGACACCCACAAGGATCCATTGCAAGATGCATCAGCAAAACTTTAAAGGTCCGCGACTTCTGCAGGCTATACCCACTACGTACGAGACACGAATTATGCCTTTTCATGAGTCCCCTTGGTACATAGGATGCATAAATTGTGGGTCAGTGCGACTCCCAGATCTCATAGGGAGTCTTCCTGCGGTCATCTTCACTTGTTCAACATGAGGGATTTATAAATTGCATCCGTGCCGTAGGCTGCCGTCGGTTAACAATTCGGAACGGAATGAATACCGCGGCAAACTTGATTGACGGTCAAAATTGACTTTGCTCGGTCAATATCACTGAGCCTTACAGCAAGTATGTTGAACGACGAAAGACCATAACATTAAACATATCTTGAAACTTCACTCGATGATGTAAAATCACCATGTGGACACTTATGAATGGAACAGCACTTCGTTCACCTTGGCTGCGAACTCACCGCCTCCCTCAATGCGCTCAAATCCGAATAGCCGTCTTGCCTCTGCTGTCTTGAGATCAGCTAGCCCAGCACGACCAACAAACTTAGATTCGCCTTCACCCCCCGGAAAGTCGCTATAATATATAAGAATTGGCAAGAAATTATTAGCGTCAGGACTGGATGGAACATCAAACTCACGGAGGTGGTAACCCAGCAAGAAAATTGAGGCGCTGGTCCCTAAGATATTTCGAACTGGCCGAATCAATGAAAGCGAGAAACCACATTTCGAATTAATTGGCTCACTTGTTTAAGGTAAGAGGAACGGTAGGGATGTAGAAAACGGACGAGTCGGACTTCCCGCTGTGTTTCGCTTCGACAGCGTGTACAGTATCACAATGCCTAGTAGTAGGAAACGGTGGTGAGTCGGGAGGGTAACTGGGTGGTCGGAGCAGAGATTTACAATACACTTGGTCACCGGGTTCTACCTTTGGCATGGACACCATCGTCCTCTCGAGTTCCAGGTGTGGGTGAGTTGTGGTGTTGAGTTCCTGCGCCTTCCGCATTGCACTACCTGGGAACGCGGAGCTGGTTGTGTCGGGCTCCCAGTCGGAGAATTTCAGCGATGGTGATAAAGGGTTTCGTAGACGGAAGAATGGGCGGAGCATGAGGTATGAAGTGGCTAAAGTGAGCATAGGCAAAACACGAAGTGTGCCTTCATCCGGACCTGTGGTAGAGAGCGCTGTCCAGCCTTGCCACGGCCGAAAGACAGTGCATTGATTTCTACAGCACGTAGTGTACGTTCAGTTTCAAAGCGTGGAGAAAGTAAGAGAAGTACTCACGACGCATTATACAGGTCCTGTTTGGCGTCTAACCGAGGAGTTACATCGAACGGATCATGGTCTCTCCAAGTCTTACCCCCTAGTTCTGGATCGCCTCTCTTTAAGATTCTGTCAAAAACTCGCCTGAATCCAGGGTCTTCCCAGCGCTCAAGCCCACCTCCGTCGATATGACACCCAAGGGCAAACTTGGCGTCGCCTGGCTGGCGAATGCGGAGGCGGTCGAAATACGACATAGGGGTGTTAAGGTCGACATGCGCCAGGGAGGTGGGGTTTGAGACATGCCAGAGGCCAAGGAGTGCCTTCTGTGTAGCCATAAGCGCGGGATGTGTACGAGCGGCGACGAGAGCAGGGGCATTATACAACTCGAAGACCTGGATATTGTCTGCAGGAAAACCTGGGAGTGATGATTGCCAAGCGGATGCTTTAATGGCAGGACGGACCCTCTGAATACGCTGGGTTATACGTACCACGCACACGATCCTTGTTTGCTGTAACATAGTCTCTGATTGATTGTTTCCATTCAAGTGCTTCCTTTATGTGTACGCAGATATAGTTAAGTGTCTAGAGGCTGTCCATCGATAAGAACTAAGCCTCACCTCCTTGGGTACTCCGCCAGCCACAATAACACTCCCTACCTTTTTGATGGCAGTAACCTGACTCGCTGATAATCCATTCTTGATATCGGCATAACTTATTCTTGGAATCATCTATATAACAAAGACAGCTATCAGTTCTTACGTCACAGCTCCTTAACAAATTCCAAAATAATGCTCAACTCACATCCTGACGATGAGCCGCAACCTCATCTACAGTGGCTTCGAGTTCCTCTAGCACTTCCTTCCAACTTTGAATCATCTCCTCCCTGTAAATCTCCTTTTTGAGGTCTGCAAAGCGTGGTTCCAACTGCACGGCCTCCTCTCCTGTCAGTGAAGTGAATATATCGGAAATTGTACCCTCCTCTTTCTGAAGGCGAGGCGCTTCCTTCGCACGTATGTTCACCGAACTCATCATCGAGCGGGTTGCAAGCATGGTCTTGCTGCTGCGGAAAACAGCGTTACATATCAAGCCTCTAAGGGAGTAGGTGAGGGTCATCGTTGGTGAGAGGCCGTTGTGGGACTGTTTCAATATATTTAATGTACAAAGAAAGCTGGGGAATGTGGGGTAAAAACTCCGGTAATATCCGGACCGGGAGTTGTTACTTTATTCTCAAGTAGTCCTCGCCCTCCAAGCTAGCTTACGAGTCAACATTGTCCTATGCAAGTCCTAAGTATGTACATCGTCCCCAACCTCGTTATCCATTGGTAAATAAACCTACAAACCAAAACCTCTGCTACGCAGTAGACCTGTGTAGCTGGCTTACAGCTCTTTCTATGTCATGAACCAATATTTTTCAAGCGAAGGTTAACACTACTAACTGCAGTACGCCCTTCCGACTCGGGCACTCATGACGGAAAACTTGGTGCGTTTTGAGGGGGCCGGGTCGTTTCCATATTCTCAGTTGCAAGGGGTTGTCGGAACATCTCCGCTGACTGATTAACATCGAGCTGCATTTCACGCTGGACTCGGTCTTCGAATTCTCTGTCCGATTTATCTCGTCCACCACCACCACCACAACCGCACCATTTTGTAGGAACTGTAGGGGATGGATCTAAACTAGGTGATCCAAGTGCGATTATTATCTGGGCGTACTGTAGGTGCACAAGTCAAGCAAAGGACAGTGGCCACACATTGCTGGAAGCTGGAGGTCAGCCGTGAACGAGCCATAATAATCGGAAATAAAGATGGGCTTACAGAGACAGAGGCAGCAGAAGCAACAGTCATCTGCCGAAGACATTGTCACTGGGGCACATTCAGAAGAGGAGGGGGATGAATAAGAATTGTGTCGGAGCTACACCAGAGCACCGCGGCGTCAAAGGAACAAAAACAAAGTGAGGAATGAGACTGCGACAGAGTGGGAGTTTTTAAGTCCTGGGCACGAATAGAGTGTCAAATGGTTGGATAGATCGTGCTTCCCAATCATGGCGGCGTCTAACTTTGTGTGGGGGCTGTGTGTATCCAGGGTCACATCCCTAAGGGAAGAACAAAGAGGAATCCGCAGTCCTCCCACTCTTGCAGTAGGATAGGTGGCACATAATACCACACATTCTAAAATAGCGGCCCTTTTCAAAATTCAGGGAAAGGGCATGGCTATTACACGCGATCGCACAGCTGCTGGCTGAGGGACGTCGTTGTGAATCACAGTGAAGCATAAACCTGGGGATATGAAAACGGCGTCAACAGTCCGTCGAGCCTATTTATGTCACGTTGCATAGTCTTTTTCTGATGATTACGTAGATTGAAATTCTTGTGACCTCAACCACACCTTGACCTAACCTTGACTATGCACAAGGCCCGAGTACTTACTGAAAGCTAGATAACCTATGTTTTCCCCACTCGTTGTAGGAAATCAAGACAAGTACTACCAAAGGATTAACCCTCAGGCTGACGTATGAGTATACTGCCAGTGTATAGGTGTGCCGCTGCACACCAGACCGATCAATGCCGGCACTCTTTATGCTCAATGACTGTAGCTACCTTCTGTCGTTAAACGTTAATGTTTCATGATACGTTCATCAGCGTAATCGCCATGCCCACCTGCCACAAGTTAGGCATGTGTTGGCACAAGGTGTCGCGATCAATACGCGATCATGTGATATGTGACGTCACGATAGTCACGTTTGAGTCACGGCAGTTAGCTAAGACTGGATCACCTTGAATCTTTTCCCAACACCAGTCTCTCCTACGAACCAACTTGTCACTCTTCTTGCGCCACAACGCCTTCCTATTTTACTTGTTTTTATGGTTCTGGAATATCTAAAGTAACGATACGTGCGCTACATGAACAGATGCAGAGCCGCCAATCTCCAGGCCATACTGGAGGATAGAAAGGTCACCAGTGCCAAATTCGAATCTGCCGCCTTTCACACGTAGAAATTTGGGACCTTGGTCGAGGAGGCATCGCCGATTCTCACATCGCCACCCCCTCATTGCTTCGTAAAAACCTCTTATCCCCTCCTGTCTTTTCTTTACCATGGGCCTCACATTCATTGAACAAAGAAGCATTACTATGTTTCCCCTTCGAACTTATTCCCGAAGGTCGGGCTACGGGACGAGATCGTACCATGGGTGTCAGAAGCTCCCCCCATGTGCCATCGTGCATAGCTCAGTGCCTACCATCTGGTTCGAAAATACCCTCTTGCTGCCGCCGTCGCCTCCGAGTCTGTGCTGCTGTGCACGACTGGTAGGACGTAACCAATAGGTACAATTGTAATCATTCCTTCTCTTCGTTTTCCGTTGACAGATCGCTGATTTTATATGTTGCGTAGTCATTTCGGGAAGTGGTCATACATCTTTCATGGTCAAGTGAGCTCAGGGATGTAGCATGTGTTATCGTTTTTTTGGCTCCGAAGTGGGTGTGATGTTCGCCGCCAGTCGTGCGCATGTGGAGCGAGGACACATTACATGATATTTGTGTCTGCCATTGTTTTGTGCATGTTCCTTTCTCTTTCATATTGTACTTCAGTGGTCGATATTTAACCTCCGGAGTTTCATGTATCCTTTGAGCTTGCAGATTACCGTCCATCGATAAGATCCAATTATTCTCTTTTAAATTCTGCTACCTACACTCGTGATAAAGAGTTCAATTTACCCATCCTCGTCTCCCAGTCTTCTTCCTCCCACCATGCCTTCCAACCCCGCATCTCACCACAGTTTGAGAAGCAATTTTTGGGGTATTTGGAATTCAGCAGCCATTGTTTTGAGCACTTGACCACCCGTGTGATTTTTGTCCATGTGGCCGTGTCGATAACTCCCAAGTTCTATCCCCGGCTGGGGTCATCAGTTTCCACCGTCGTCGTAGCACAGAGGTGACAGAAATCCGTATAAGGCCATGCACAATGCCTCTACTCTCCTATCATAGCGTGCTGCCGCTTGACCTGTGGGACCTTCCCCATACACTATACGACGCGCTTATGGGTCTCGTTTGGTATCTGACGGCTTTCGTGGCCTCGACTGCATTGTTCAATGGGACACCAGTGGGGATTCAGACTGCATCAGCGCAGTATCTGTTGGGTCTCGGTGAGTGTAACTTGGTGGAAGGTGAAACCTTCTGACCTAAGCTGGTGCAGGAACTGGGGATATAACAGGGTTCGTGACACATTCACTACTGTTAGTGTTGGTTATTCAACGGATTACAGGCCAGTAGTGGAGACAAATATGATGGTAGACACTCAGACGTTCCTCCAGAAATGCTGGATTGAAAGATGACTATAGGGATATGCTTCTCTGGGCCAAACTGATACTGGGTTGCACATGCGCCAGCGCAGTAGGGCTTTCATTATCGCAGATGCTGCTTCCTCAACGAACAGAATCGTGTTTATCAATGCTGGTGCGTGCTTGGTTATACTGGCACTGGCTGTCGCTTATATTCCGTAGATATCGCCATGGGGGACACGGGTGTCCGTCGTTCTATCGTGTCACAGCTTTCATCTCAATTCCCTGGCGTCTACACCGACCAGAATATCGCGTTTGTAGGGACCCACCAACATTCAGGCGTCGGCGGCTACCTTGAAAACCTTCTTCCTCAATTGACGTCTCTAGGATATGTGAAGCAAACAGCGGACGCCATCGTTGCAGGCACAGTTCGTGCTGTACAGAGAGCACATGCAAGTCTTGCACCTGGAAAACTAAGCGTTGGGAATACGACAATCCTAGATGCGAACATCAACCGTTCTCCCACGGCATACCTCGCTAATCCTGCATCAGAGAGGGCCAGATACCAGTTTGACCAGGATAAGGATATGACAGTCTTACGGTTTGATGATGCGAACGGGAAGGCAAGGGGTCTTTTGAGTTTCTTTGCAGTTCATGGTACTAGCATCTACGAGGTACACGCGGCCCTGTGGCCTCGAATCATTTTCCGACTCACCAAATTTTCAGAACAATACTCTTGTCAGCGCAGACAATAAAGGAATGGCTGCGTTCCTGTATGAAGGTATGCGTATGTCGTTCTAGCCGCTGAACCTGGTTTTTGATGTCTTGGAAGCTTCAGTCGAGCCGTCTGCCATGCCAGGAAACGCTACTTTCGTAGCTGGTTTTACACAGTGTAAGCGTATGTTCTCTAGACCCCTGTCTCCACAAACCCAAATGCATATCACTATTTTTGACATCATGACTCATGTTTTCTTCTAGCAAATGTCGGAGACACAAGCCCAAATACGTCAGTCCTATCTGCACCCGCCACTATCGCTAAAACATACCTTAATCTTGATCCAAACTAACTTCCAAATGTACCCCTTGCTTTCTAGGCTTGGAGCATTTTGTGAAAGTCCAGGGAAAGACTATGATGGTCTCCCATGCGATGCAGACCATTCTACATGCGGTGGTACTGTTACCGATTGCCATGGCCGGTGTGTTCCCTGCCCAAAAACAGCGCCATCACTTAACATTCTGAGTCACTCCTTGTGCTCTCTAGTGGGCCTGGTTTCCGCATCTCCGATTTCGAATCCAATAGGATCATCGGCGACAAGCAGTTCAAAGGTGCCCAAGATGTAATGAGTGGATCAAGGAGCCCACTGAGTGGAACGGTTAGAAGTGTGCATGTGTACCTGAATATGCGAGCACCACTCTCCCATTGCCACGACATTTCTCTTCTAATGGTCCCTTATGTTAGGTCCAAGTTCTCCTTCACTTTGCCGAATGGCTCGCAGGTTTCGACATGCCCAGCCGCAATGGGTTAGTCTATTCTTTGTTATTTTGCGATTTCCGAACAAATATTGACTACGTGTTTGGTGTAGGTTTCTCTTTTGCCGGTGGAACAACGTCAGTCGTTTGTTATCATTCTGAGTTCACAATGATTTCCATTTTATGAAAAAAAGTGATGGCCCCGGAGCCCTAGATTTCATCCAAGGAGATAACTCCTCAACTCCGCAGTGAGTTATTTTTGGCACCGAAGCATTCCTCGGCCAGTGCTAAATGGGCTTCAGAAACCCATTCTGGGAGATCGTGAAAGGTAGGTGACTTTCTTGATATTCCTCCACCATCAGGTTCCCGTAATACTTTGATACTTGTCCTTGACACGGTTGTTCTTTAGGCGCGGTAACCCCCCTACCCACAGCGGCACAGAAGGCATGCCAGGATCCTAAACCAATTCTGCTTAACACGGTGAGTCAATTGAGCCCCAATTTGACGCCCCATTCACATGGTGACACCTCCCGAGGGCTTTGCACACACACCATACGAATGGGCGCCGAGCACAGTTGATATCCAGATGTTACGCGTTGGTAGTTTTGGTAAGTTCCGTGATCTACACGTGTCTCCCGTGTGGTGAAAATATGTCAATATTTTAGTAATGTTGATCATGCCCGGTATGTCACGCAGTGCTTATCTTAGAAAGAAGTTGGCATTTTTATGATGAGCACAGGTGAACTGACAACTATGGCTGGACGAAGAATGCGGTACGTAGTTATATTCATCGACGGATCTTTCTGTGTTGACCCTTCCATGTTTTCATTAAACGCTCTCACGTCCGTCCCCGATACGTCTCTTATAGGGAAGCACTTCGTGCCAAGTTAATATCATCAGGAGTTCTTGGATCTGATGCATATGTCGTCGTTGCCGGCCCGGCGAACACTTATGGACATTATGTCACCACTCGTGAAGAGTATGGTGTACAACGATATGAGGGCGCATCAACGATTTTCGGGCAGTGTGAGTACATCTTCCAGCGCTGTTATTTATAGATTATCAGGGCTTGGGAGGCGTATCGGACTGATTGTGTTGCGAGAACAGACACCCTTGATGCTTACATTAACAAATATTCGAGTCTTGTCTCGTTCCTCGCCGATACTGCGTCTGGCACACCTCCTTCTGACCCTCCACCACCTGAGCAGACTTCCAAGGCCATCTCCTTGCAGGTATCCCATCACGTCCCTACCGCCCCAATCATAATGAACTCATTTCGGCATCACCCGTCTACTCATTTAGACTGGCGTAGTGTTTGACAGTGCCATTGGCAAGAGCTTTGGCGCTATTTTGGCCAATGTTAACACCACGCCCTATCACGTGGGTGATACAGTTTCGGCTCAGTTTGTTGGTGCCAACCCTAGAGTTAAGCTTTCATCTATAATTCAGTGGAGAATGCTGACAATTTCGTATCACAGAATAATCTTCGGCTGGAGGGAACATTTTTGACAGTAGACCAGTTGGTGTCCGGTCAGTGGAAGGCCGTCCGCTCGGATTCCCACCCATCCACTAGATATCAGTGGCTTAGAACGAACACTGTAAGTTTTACCTCCTTTGTCGAAGCTCCTGAGATGTAACTCCCACCTCAAGATCACTGGTGCTAGTACGGTAACTATCTCTTGGTAAGTCTTCAATTGAGAGTTAATCGCGTCCTGCATCTCACTTTTTTTCTCAGGACAATTGAAAATGGAACACCTTGTTGGTGCCATCACGTTCATCTTTTGTCTTGTCTGCTGAAGATGCTTCTGATTTACAGCTGGGACATATCGCCTGAGTTACTTTGGCGACTCAAAACCTCTTATCGGCTCCATTTCGGCTTTCTCTGGTGTATCGTCGACCTTTACTGTTGCATGAGTTTACCCAGCCTATCACTGCGTTTCATGTTGTCTTGTATGTATAATTGACTCGTGGAGTAAATGTTTTTGAAGTGTTCCAACTACTTGTAATCTCCTATCACATCCCATCGGGCTGTGTAAATTTTGAGTAGGCGCCTTGATATGGATGAGTAAGATTAGGGGTGCCTCGAGGCTGCCACATGCGCAGTCAGTCCTTCGACGTCTATAAAGCCAACGCGCCGCCCTAAAGCAGTTGCTGTTTCCCACCTACCAACCCATTTTTGTAGAGCAACATGTTTCGCAATCTTTCCAGCCAACTGGCAGCCGCAACAACGGGCAAAGATGAAACAAAGAAGGTTATGTCCCCAAATCTACGTCCAGATATATATACCGTCATGGATCAAACCAAGGCGTGGATTGTTGGTAGTCGTGGTCAGGCAGGAGACGGGGTCTCCTATGGCGCGATCCTATCTACGATACAGAAGCACTTCCCTGATGTCAAACTCGGGCTCGAGTCAATTGGACATGCAGAAGGGGAGGTCGCTGTGATCATAGGGGGGATTACGAATATGATAATGGAGTTTAGCATGTGGGAAAGTATGTCGGGAGGGATGGCGATGCGGACTTGGGTGGATGGTCTAGTGACTGCCTACGAGAAGGCGGGAGCGGGACAAAGGAAGGATGCGATTGCAAAGGGCATCACTCGAGGGTTAAATCAGAATACGGACGTCAAACTGATGACAAAAGATTTCACTGCTAGAATTCAGATGATATCCACTCTGAAAAGTGGTGAGTCAAGTAATTGTATTTGATGACATTCTATCTGACGAGTGTTTACCATTTCTAGTTAGTGCTAGGATTTACGGAAACGGAACCGATGAAGCTAGACAAGGTGAGGCCGTATGGAGCTCGAAGTTCATCTAACGGGCTTATCAAGTATGGGGAGTGAATGCCATGCCGTTATATCATAGTGGATACTCAGTGGATTCTCTCGTTCTCGTGGAAAGATTTCTATTCGGTCGGGACAGGACAGAACGAGCTGTAATATATAATCTATGAACAGGATCAGCTTCTATGATCAAGAAACTTGCCGAAAGACTCACGAATAATTAACGCGTTCGTAGTAGGTGAAGGAATGGTACTCGGGGTATATTGTACAATAAAATACACTAGGTTTGTTAGGTTGTTGCTACTTTTACAATGTTGAAGTGAACGATTACAACAGCCTGACGGGAAGGTGGTCAGAGATGTAGGACAATAAACCGACAGTGGATCCTGAAACACTTACATAGCGAAAAAAGTCACTGCCATGATGAGAAGCAGGCAGAGACCGGCGACAGGAGTGGTTCTAGGTCTTCATCCGAATTGGGGTAGCCGGAAAGCTCGCTCGAAAACTCGGATGGCGAGCGAGTGTCCCATGAGCATTTGTTGTCCACCATGCTCGCAAAGTCGTAGCAAGGCTCGGCATCCATGAGGTCTGGGTACGTGTCCATTGCTAGGAGGCACTCCATAGGGAGAGATGCCTGGATATCGCGAAGTAATTTTTCGTCATCGAACCCACCCATCGACGGTGATGGGAAGGTGCTGGAAGGCCCAGAAGGGTAGTTAAATTTATACATGGCCGAGAAGACGATAGATGTCGATTCAGTTCCGTCTTGTATTACGTCCTGGATAATTGTGAACTGAGTGGGATCTAATGCGATGGTAAGTAAGAAGCGCGAGGGCAGACGAGTGTGTTTAGTCACCTTGGCTTTCAGCTATCTTATGCCAAAATCCGGGGGCAATCAACGTGCTGTACAGGAGTGCCCCATCGGAACGCTCAGGTGCAAGACCAGCTGCAGTAAGAGGCGTCGTTTCTGAGAAGACGGTCATACCAGCAGAGTAGACTGTGAAGGTAGACTGTGCAGTCATCGCCGAGGGAGCTACAAAGGCAACAGTGGGGTCTATCGAATTGAAAGGACGAGCCTGTGGCGATGGCCGAACAACCTCTTGGTCCCAGTCCTCGTCGAAGTTGGGCCTTGCCGAAGACATGGATGGGGAGCCACCCGTTGGAACTATATCGATAGAGATTATAGTTCTTGAGGGCAGGGAACCACCGCGACGACGAAAGTTGGTTGCGGCATCGACAGGTGTAGATGGGGTGCTCGAGGTATCACTTGACGAGTCTGTGTCCGAGCTCGACGACCCATAGTTGTATTGGTTGTAGCGGGTAGGGCCGAGCGGGCGACAGGGGGATAGTAGCTTCATGACTATTCCGTAAGGTCAGCGGAGATAGCAAGGGATATCATAGATTTGACTTACGCTTTTTGCCACCACAGGTATCCCGAAGTTGTTGGAGACGGCTACCAACCTGTTTTGCCGTCCTCCTCGTTCCGGTTTTGTGGAATATATAGTCAGAAATGAAACGATTCCTCATAGGGAATCGGCCGAGGAGCCTGGTTTCTCGTGAGTCGTCGGGCTGATAGGCTGAGAGACCTGAGGGGAGAATATGTCAACACCTTGATTGAAAGGTGCCCAAGGAGGTGCCTAACCTTCAAGTAAGGCCGCTTCGAGTTCTGGAGGCCAGACGATCTCGCCACCTCTCGCCGTCTTCCAGCTTTTGCGGCCTTTCACGATAGATTGAAAGACGTCCTGAGTTCTGGTGTTGGGCAGTACAGGAAATTTATAAGTGGAGGGTGTTGTAGAGGAACCACGGCCAGAGGATGCCCGGAGGGAAGCTAGAATGCTTTCGGAGGCCATTGAGGATGAACGATGTGTGGATGGAAAGAGAATGGGTGCCGATCCCTGGGATTTATAGGTTCAGGCGTATCTTGCCAAGAACGGTTAGCAGCGTTTTCGTCCGGCCTTTGAAGCGTCACATCTCTATCTGTACATATGTTGTTCGGCAGCATTCCGAAGCAATCAATAAAGGAGCAGATCTCGTCACTGAATACATTAACCCATAGGGGTAAAAGCTGTTCAGAAGCTGCTGTCCACCAACTTGGCGGTTCCAGTGCCAGTGATTGTTTGGTGCCAAAGTATTTGTCCGTGACCACACTCCCCCCAAACTACTACACACTCAATCTGATATGCATAAGGATAGGTCTCCTCAGGCAAGCCGCCTTTTCGATGACCTCTGCTAAATTTTTCCACCTGGGAGAGAGTGTCTGTCCCACAAAGTAGAGTTTAAGAGCAGATTTGTGATCGATCAGCGGCGTTTAACTTTTTTCCCCATTCCATCTCAAGAAGATCTGACCTTAACAGGGCGAGACACAGTCCATGTCCGGTAATATCTGGAAAAAGTGAACCAAAAATGGCACAGCCACTCTCCGGGGATAAAACCATACCGTGTTCATAAACGGGGATAAGAATCTACACTTATTACTTTCGACCCTACCCATTCCTCGCTAGGTCAACAATACACGAGAGTTGCCGTGCCAGATTGATCCACCCGTTGTACGGGATCAGGGCAGTGGGAGAACTTTCATTTCAAACCGGAGCGGCTGCAGTGTAAGCGGTAAGCGGTGGCTATCACCCTCGACGACGTCAATTATGTGCTCTAACCTGTGTTCTTAGGATCCAAAGCTTTTAGGTTACTGTTAGCCTAATGATCCCAATCCATTCCGTGATTACCATGTTCATCTTCCGCATTCCTTCTTAAGGCGCCAAACAAATTACTTGGTGATCTCGGCTGATGATAAGTTTCTTCTTTTCTTGACAAAAAAAAACAGCATACCAGCACGTTGTGGTTTGGGTACGCAAATCGGCCGATGCTAGTGGAATCTGATGCGGGCGATTCTTTGTCGAACAAAGTCGATTGACTGAACGAGCGTCAATCACGGTGATGGCCTGTGTAACCCACTCTTGAGATATGTTTTCGCGTAGACTGAATAGTACCACATAAACCAAACATTAAAATTGGGTACCCCTAGTCTGAGAGAGAGACTAGAGTTTTTGGAGACAGAACCACCGCTCATGAGAAACACCCTCTGGTAAACAAACATTCCAAAGTGATATGTAGTAGATCGATGGACATTTGGAGAAAGCAAGCAAGCCTAGAACAACGTGTTTCGGAGATTGTCTTGACATATTACAGGCCCACTTCCGCCGGATGACTGGCGTTCCAGTAACGATCATTATTCACACCAGAAGCTCGGAAAGGTCTGACGAAGTTCACTAGTTTCCTGAGGGGCAACAAGAGGGCCTTACAACTCAGTGACTCCAGTTGGCTAGCCATACGGAGGAATTTGGAGTAGGAGACCCCTCCAAGTACCAAGCAGGCTACTAGTCAACCGCTGATCCTACTAAGGGAGATCGTCCCACAGGAACATGGATTACGTCGTGTGGTCATTGGACGGAACGGAGGTTGTGGATAAGCACTGCATCACAGTGCCACATGTAATTGCTCGGTCATCGTGTCTGTGCAAGATCTGATCGAAATTGTGATGACCAGGTTCCAGATCTAAAGTAGCAATAGAGAAAGTCTGCATCACCCATCAAGAGTAAATTTTTGAGCGTATAATGTTACAGAGCCTGTCCTTGTTGAAGTTGTTGGGTTTGATGAATCTGACATAAAGTTAAGCACTCGGTGCCACGTGCTTACATGTTCTACACGTGCCACGTGTTTTCTTGAGGACGATATCGGCGTTCTGAAATGTCCAGGTCTATGGCACCCCGCTTTCGTTATGTTGCCTGTGCCATTCCTAAGGCTTCACCTGGACTCCGCCCCGAAGATATCGTACTTCCCAAGACCCTGTTTCACGCTTAAATAGGGTACCTGTTCTGTCAGGGAAGGGCGTTCTACTATTCAACTCACAGGAAAATGTACCTCATCCAGTCAATGCTCAAGGCACTACCAACGATTTCCGGACTTGTTCTAGGCCTGTGAAATGGTGTGGAAGTAACATACCTACATTATTCAGGATAAAGTAACTACTACTAAATACAGACGCGGAAGAGAAACCTAATTGTTCGAAGTATGTAATAACAGCGTTGTCCGAAGGAGGTCGGAGCTGTGGAGTATAAAATTTGTAGTCGGGCGTCTGTGAATATCAAAAGAACCATGTCGACGCGCTCAGGTTCGTATAGATATGGAGACTGTTCAATTGAATGTCGAGATGGTATGTCATGAAAAAAACAAACGAGCGTATTGTCCGTGGTCACCGCATGTCCGATGAGCCTCCACCACTCTCAAGCGCTTCCTCCACACTGAGGCGGCACTGCAGCGTCAATGGCATCCCAGGGGTCAGAGGGATAGGTGCATCCTGCGATGGGGGTGGGGGCACCAGCTGTGTCTTGCGTATCATACCACCCACTGCCAACAGTGATACTCTTCGTCGCAGAGGCTGTGAAAGTGGGGGGAGGCAGGGTCGCCACAGTGCCAGTAGGGGTATATGTCGGAAGGAGACTTGCAGGAGCACCGGCGTTGGAGATGGTCGCAGGGGGCCAAGGGAAGTCGGTTGTGGCAGTTGCCGCGATGGTACCTGCACCTGCACCACCTGTCTGCCATGGTTGGAACTTGCCATCGAAGCTGGAGCCAGATACACCAAGAGAAGCGCATGTACCCTGTGCTTTCCTGGGATCTGTCGGCATCCAGCCGTTCCGATAACCAAGTTGATACGACCACAGGGGAGCTTCCACAATACCGGCCGTGGAGTTGCCAATCTTTGTATTTAGGTATAAGCATGTGTGCGTCACCGAGGCACATGAAACTATGGCCGATGTGTACGACTAACCTTCCAAGTCCAGAAGAACCAATCTCCGAGTGCGTCCATACTAGCTTCAGCGAATTTAAGAAGGCCAGCTTTCGTACTGGCTGACCAATTAGATGAATCCTGCCAATCAGCACAGTTGCCTCCATAGTTGGTGCCGCTGTTGCGAACGCCTTTGAGGAAAAGGCCGCAATCATTGTAACCGTTGCTGAATTCCCCAGCGATTGTTACGCCGAACTCAGATCGGCTGAATATAAATATGACAGACATAACAGGTCAACCGACGTGATTTCGGGCTTGCAAAGGTAGTTACATACCTATTGTTTATAGCAGACCCCCATCGATTACATGCTTGCGCGGGCCATATACCACCGGCATCATCACCCGTCCCTGTGTCGATGGGAGATGTGGCTGACGAACCGTCGAAAGCGAAGTAAGGGTGGGTATCTAGGATGATGCGGTCAGCGCCGGGCAGGAAATCCGCCCAGGACGAAATCCCCCCAAATCCATCATGGATTGATATATACGGTCCATTTCCAGCTCCAAATCCTGTGATGCTGCGAATCATATTATGTACTTCAAGGTAGCTGAAACAAAGAATTCGACAACTTGGTCATACAGAAGATGATGGAACCTACAAGCTAGTTAATTGAGATCTGCCAATCGTGCTGAGGAGTGCTTCGTTCATGATGCCGAAAACAGGCACGACATCCTTCCATTGGGGTTGGGAGATGAATTCTGTGATGACCCGCATGTACTCAAGCGCTCGCTGTGCGTTGGCGATACCCATAACACCATTGAGAAAGTTAACTTGACCGAGTTTTCCAGAATGATTGTACCCTGAAAGAGGCTACATGAGATTTGTCATTTATCTAAGGCAGGATGAAATCATATTTCACCGTTCTGAGACCCCGGAATCGTATGTAAATCAAGCTTGACACGGATACCGTATTTTCTGCACCAGCCAAGAAGACGAAGTATATATCTATCACGAGACCCGATGGTCAACCATCAGAAGTCACTTAAAGCGAAATTACATACTTCCAGCTCGTTTGAGCAAGGAACGGTTCGCCTGGCCACACCTCAATGGCCCAGAAGGGCACGGGTAACCTGATCCAGTTCAAACCAGCCCCGGCGATCTCCGCGATGTCTTCCTCCGTCTGTAACAATGTCAGGGTGGAGAAAAGAACAAGGAAGAGATTCCGCTTACGATGAAAGTCTTGTAATGGTCTTCTAGTTGACTGATGCCACCACCTGCGGTGTCAGCACGCATCAGGGTGCTGAGGGACCATTCATCGACAGCCCCTGGATATTTCTGGTAGAGCGCTGGGACAATGAATGGTTCAAGGACAAATAGACCTCCTAGATTGACGCTACCACAGGTTCGATCAGAAGGGATCATTGTAGGGAAGCAAAAAAAAAAAAACACAGGAAGGGAGACATACCCATAGACACGATCTTTACCCCATGTCCAACTCTGATTCAAAGGAGGAGTCCAGGAGTTTGGGCGAGCATTATTATTAAAAGGATCGTTGGGATCGGAAACCCCTGGAATCCATATGGTTAGTGACTCTTAATGACTATTGTATCATTAATGTGGAATTCGAAGTTGATAGATATAAAGTCAGTGCTCGATTAGGCGCCGAGCAAAATCTTCAACGCAAGCGCTTACACTGCCTCACATGTCACGGAGAGAATAGAACACAAATGATAGGGAAAAGATGGGTGATGCGTCGTCCCCAGGAATTGATCGACGTAAAGAAAGATTGTAGTACTCACAGAATCCACCAAACTTGTTGGTATACGTGAAGTTCAACCCATCTTCAGTCGTTACCGTGGAACCGTCTCCACCTGTGGTAAGCTGTACTTGGGGCGGGGTATTAGAACCGCCTCCGTTACCACTTCCACCGGCTGAAGGCGTGGGTGTCAAAGCAGGGACGGCATCTTGAGAGTTCCGATGTTTTGGCTTGATGACAGTGAAATACACTGGAAGAATAATAGCTAGGACTACTACGGCGAGAAGTAACAGGCCAAGCAGTATCCAGAAAAGTGGGCGTCGTTTGTGCGGGGGAGTGCGAGGTAGTTCTTCAGGGTATTCGCTCAATTCGGGCTTACTTGTGGCGGTAAGAAGGGCCCCTAAGGTATTGTTCGAATGGGAAGAAGGCGGCGGGGCAAAAGAATCGCGTGGCGTGGGTGCATCTGACTCTAAAATTGACAGCGCCTTCGGCGGGTCGAGCACTACATCATCGTCATTGTCTTGGGGTAAAGGAGTGTGTAAAGCTGCTGCCAGGGAATAAGACGCAGCGGGGAGTGAGCCGACAGACATAGGGCGTAAAACAGGGGGTATATCGTAGGTAGGTGGTGGTACAAGTTTAAAAAGCTCGCCAGCATGCGACGCGAACTAGCCGAACGCAAAACATCATTGGTGAAGCCACGTGATCAGTTACGGTCCGGTCTTGATTGACCGTGAAGCGGGGAAAGATTGCCATGAAATAGCAACCCTACTGATTTTTCGGGAGAGGCCTTTGTCGATCCTGCAATGTGCCGTAAAACGTTAGCCACCAATCTTCGAAGAATCCACCCATTGTGTTTTGCAAAGTGCAGCGATAATCCAGCTCAATACAAATTCAACATCGGAGTGCTACTAGTACGCCGTGGTCGTTCCGGTCATCCGATGGCAATGGCCAAATGCCGAGCTCCGATCAATTGAAATCGGGAATCCAGCTTCAATGGTGCAGTCCAGGTTTTGTCCAGTGGTAATAGCCAGAAACGTATGAAATACGAATATAGTCAGTAGATTGAGCTCATATCTGTGTCAAGTATTCATCAGGTCGAAATTCTCAAATTTCGTATCATTGCGACAAATTTACTTCTGGAACACGAGTATTTCAAGGTACCAATGCAAAAGCGAGAACCTCGACTGACAATCAAAGCTACACCCGCTCACAATACCATCCGGTGCCGATTATGGTCAACTTGAATTATTCCAAATGCGAGGTCTATCCTTGCGCTGTTTTACGACACGGTGCACGGACACGTAGATACATGTACACGGCGCGTCAGTCGGCGGGGAGTGCAAAAATATGTCAGGTGTCTTGATTTTGAGCCCAACCATAATGGTCACAGAGCTGTGAACTCAATAGCTTCTCGGGGATATCCCCTGAGATATTGGGACACAACAGACGCGGTAACTTGTGATACCTTCCTTGCCAAAGGTTTGCGAGCTAGAAGACCGAGGTTCTCGGGCCCGGGGCGCCAATCCTCGTCAAACACATAAGGCCCTCTGAAGGGTAGCGCCCGAATTTCTTCTTTAAATATCGATGCTATCACACCCAGCTCAGATTATCACGGTGGTTGTGTGGGCGTTAGTGAGTCCGAACATATTATCACGGCGGCTTTTAGTGGTCGAAGGCTTTAATTGTTATGATCCGTGCCACAGGGTCGGACAGGGTACCGAATGCCATTTACATCTCTTTAGAACCTACGATACATCGTAGCCTTCCAACTGGCTGTTACTTTTGGCATCCACGATGACTGGCGCTGGACGTCTCCACCACTTCTGTGATACTTAACCTAGGAAGGAAATCAATAGACGTCCACATAAACGCGCTCCAACTTCATAACCAATATAGATTTTGAAGATATCAAGGTTCGAACTCTGTATTATGATGAGACGTTGAGCTGACTTCGTAGTCATTGAATGGGGTTCTTCTGATTATGGACTATCCCACTCTGGTGTTTTCTTTTTTTCCCCCTTGACAAGAACGACGTCGATCTTCCCACTGCGCACGTCCGAAATCAAATACGAACTGCGAACTTCATCAGAGTGGGGATTAGAAACATAAGGAAATCCATACGGCGCTACTGCTGAGGCGTCATCGAGTCGGCGCTTCCTGCCGATTTCGGACCTTCCGTTCTTCCTTACTGACCCTTGACATAAAATTAATGTGCCTATTATCTTCGGCAATGTAGCCCACATAAACCCGCACAACGGCGTGATCGTGAATCTATGAGGAAGCCGAGGAAGCAAGGTTGAAACTTGACGCACAGAACAACCGGGTCCAATTGTAAAACGGTAACGGCATGGAAATGGGTAAGTAAGTCAGAAGTAGTGCAATTCAACGCCGTCATCGGAGATCAAGGCATGGTTACTGAACGCTATCAATTGCTTCACAGCGTCAAAGAAGCTTGCTAAGAAGTTTGGGGTGGTCGCCGCTTCCTCGGATACCATGATTCAAACGGACGGTGAACTGCGTGAGAGTGAAGTAAAGCCAAATGAAACCCACCAAGCGCACACTCCGGTCACCTGCTGCACCGAGTGTCCTTATCCGGGGGGCGCGAGCATCGTGGTCAAAGCGAATACGAACAAGGGCTAGAGGGTGGAGAAAATATCAATGAATGACGCATACTGTACGGGGATCCCCGGACCGATGACACACTAGGCAATTATATGGCAATGTTTGGCGGCACCGATCTATCCAAGCAGCGGCAAACTCCTCCGAACATGAGGTTCTTAAGGTGGCTTTCGGCAAGAAGTCAACATATAATTATTGAGGTCAAGCACGGAAGACATACCACGCTACACACGTGGACAAACCCCATCAATATCGGCAGACATCTCTTCGATGAAAGAAGTCTTCCTTTTGTTGTCGTCGATATCATTATCGCAATATCTTCAAAGAGGGAACCGAGGAATGTCAAGTTCCACAGACTGGACCATATATATCACGAAGAAGCCGATGTCCGACTTCCAGATAATAATGGGAAGACACTTTACGGAATGACTTCGGCCACCATGGGAGAAAAGTCTTGTGTATGGTGGCATGTGTTCAGGTCCTGTCATGGTCGACACGCGCCGATGGCTTTGTCGACGTCGACTAAAGTGTAAGCCATTCTCCCTGAACGTTCCACTGCCCAGGGATCTTCGATACTATGACACCCTGCTTCTTTATCTGAATGATTCTCGCGGTAGAGTTCTTCCGGGAAGACAGAGCTCAAGGTGGAAGAAAAATTGTCTCATGAATGCTATATCTGAAGGACAGAAATCAGAAGGAAAAAGATGTCTAGAGGTGACATATTGTTTGTGGCTTTTGGTTAGTGACCAAATGAGGATATTCCGACAAGAGCCACTCAGTATGCGATGCGAGAAAGTACTGAGAACGTGGGTACTGCTAGTCCACTTGGTGGAAAGATAACGTTATCTGAAAGACACGGAACTAGTGGGGAAACAAGTCAGGATGTTGTTGCAGACGGCTGACGTAAAATGAGTATGTCAGATACCTCTGTATTCCTCCTCGATGGTCGAAGGAGACTTCGTCATGGTCGAATGATGAAAGCCATAATCATTGTGACGCCGCCTAGCTCCGAAGCAGTGTAGTGATGCGATGCGGAGAATCTTGGAGAGCGGGCAGTATCTGTACCGGCAGTGGCAATAGGCGTGAAGTGTTTGGCACGGCCATGTGGTTCAAACAACCGCCGCCGCCGCCGCCACCGTCGATCAGAACTTCTTATGTCGAAACTCGATCGAAGGGATGTCCAGGGGGCGGCGACACCTCATGTCGGTGGTGATGGCAACGGCAACATAGATTCATGAGATGACCAACTGCTTACATCCGAGTCTGACGATACAAGTATACGATGTTCATGAAGATCGCCAACATGAAGGCTCAAAGGTGATTCAAAAGCTTATTAAGCGGGGAGCGGCAGTGAGAAGAAGAGAAGGAGGAAAAACAACGTACGGACAAGCAAGGTCAGTCATAGCAAATACTATGGCGCAAAAGGCACCCATTGTCAGCAACCTAGTGGATGGAGTAGACACGACGAACATACCTCGGTTAGTAACTAATACTCCACCGCGTCATCATCGTCAGCTTGCATAGCGGCCGCCTCGTCCTTCTTCTCCGGCTCAGTTACAGGTTCCTTCTGCTCGTCGATGGCTGCACCCTTGTCCACGTCCATGCTGGCGTTTGCCTCAGGTGCAGCCTCACCAAATGGCGCCCCCTCTGAAGGCGGTGGTGCAGGTGCCGGCGCAGAATCTGTTTCCATATCTTCGGGCTCTTGTGGTTTTTCTGTTTTCCTCCGGGACTCTTCATCAGCGACACGTTGGCGCAGTTGGTTGATCTCAGCTATGCCTGTCTCGCGCTCATCGCGGAAGAGATGCCACTCTTTTTCTGCGGCCTCCGCAACCTGTCAGGAAAGGGGGGAAGTGAGTATGTTGCCAAGAGGAGGTGCTGATAGACATGCCTCTACTTTCCGGCGAGCCAGGAGAGCTTCTTGAGCCGGAGCCAGGATGGCAGGAAGGTAGAATAGTGGCGGAGGATGTGAGCGAGGGGGAAGAGAGGAAGTATTGGTCGATGGTGGGGGTGTTGAGTGATCAGAAGGGATGTTGTCAGATGTTGTCAGAAAATTAGATAACAAAGGCAGTCGTGTCCGGCGATATTTGTACTGAAAGAGACGCATAAACCTCAGGGAGCCTTTAGGGAAGAAAGGATACGTACAATAGAATCCTTAAGCTGTAACTCTTCTTCTTTCCTGTTGGCGCTCATCTTGTCCTTTTTCGCCTCTTCGGCTCTCCTGACAGAATCAGTCTCTTTTTTCAGTTTATTCTGAAGTCTTTGTTCAATCAATTGCCGTTTTTTGGCCTAACGTAGCAAGATCAGTGGAGGATGCACCAAGTCAAACATTACGCAAACGTACCGCTTCACTCGCACTTCGCTCCTTATCCTCGATTTTGGCCTTGTTAAGTGTACCCACTAAGAGTCCAAACATGCTTTTACCCCGTTTACGCTCTCGACTGCCGCCTGTGAGGGCCTCAAGGTCCAATCGTGGACGTTTCCGGTTTCCTGTTGCCATTGCTGCTGGTTCTGTTGGAGGTTGGTGCGACTCCTCTACATCTAGTTGAACGGCATCTTGAGGGGCTCTATAGAACAGATAACATTGGCTTTGAGTCCCTATATACGCTAGACGGAGGCTTACTCTTCGGAAGACATTTTGTAGAGATTTGCTGGTGGCTGTTGGGAAAGGCGAGCGTGAGAATTTCTCTGGGAGTGACCAACTCTTGTTTGATCACCGTGCCACGCGTCCAGGTACTCGATGGCCCCCAAGGCAGCGTCAGCAGCGGGTTCAGCTTCGACTAGGCGGCACAAAGGGAAGCCCACCGCAGGGAAAGCGACAAAAAAACAGCCTCTAAGCGTTCCAGAGCGAGTGAAACGCCTGTTCACTTCGTTGTGCGCCCAGATCGATGGCGGCCATTTCAACAATGCCATTAAGACTTGCGATAAGAGTAAGCCCGGCTGATACTGTTTAATATATTTATGAAATTTACACACTTAATAGTATTACGACTCGAACCCGAAGACACAGATGCAAACCAAACGAAGCTCTTCTTGCTACTGCAAACGGAACAGTATGACCCTGCTCTTTCTCTGATCGATAACCGTGGAGAACATGCTTTCGAGCGAGCGTACTCGCTTTATCGCCTTCAGCACGAAGAAGAAGCCAGGGCCGTTGTCCAAGAGATTAAACAAGAGAAAGGTGATACAGACAGGGGTATTGTCCATCTCGAAGCCCAACTGGTACGTCGTATATGTATTAAATCTTGCTCATTCTTATATGATAACAGAGCTATCGTGACGGGTCGTATGAGGATGCAGTTAATCTCTACCACCAGTTGTTAGAGACTGCAGAACTTGTACGTTGTCCTTTCTCTGTCTTGTCAAGCAGTGCTCTGATTGAGCTTTCAGGAATCCGAAGAACATTCAGATATCCTGATCAATCTTCAGGCCGCACAACAGCATCTAGATTTTATCAAGACTGGCTTCCTTCACGCACTCGATACCCTTCCCACTTCGATCACAACTTCGATGGAATCCAACCCACCACCTACGCAACCTTCAAATTCTATTACTGCTGCCACAGTGCAGGCAGAATCATCGTCTTCTGCAGGACCTATTCCCGTCACGGAAAAGAAAGTACGCAAGTCACGCATCCCTCCCGGAGTCATTCCTGGTGTAACCCCACCACCCGATCCCGAACGCTGGCTGAAGAAATCCGAAAGGTCTAATTTCGGTCAAGGAAGGAGGCGAAAGGCAGGAGGAGGCGGGGCAACCCAGGGGAGCTCGGCCTTGGATTCTGTGACTCCAGTAGCGGCTCCAAGTCACCCCAAACCCTCTGGAAGTAAGGGAAAGAAGAAGAAGTAGATTTAGTTCAGGTACGAAACAGCCTTGTTCAACATCCTTGCAGCATAACTGAAACACGTTCCTTCTGCATCGTGTTAGGTGTTGAAAATATCTGTCCAATCATGAGCATCCATTACTCGGCAACGTTGTTCCTCACGTTCACCCTGCATGTTGAACCCTTTCATTTGAGTATGTCGAACACTGCGTGAGAAATTACGTGCTTTCAATGTTGTTAAACTTTAAATATTCGTTTTTCAACCTCTACTTAGTACTCATAACTATGATTAACTCGTTGCGAGTTTCAGGCTACGCCGTGGTTATTCGAGATATATTCGATGATATTTGAAACTAAAAGTGGGCATTACGGACCCTTTGGTCACTGCCTCGTGTTAACTGGCAGGCATTAACCTTACTACAGGACATGAACAACCTTACAAAACGTGCGGGCCAAGCGTGTCACTTAGGCGTACGAGTTGAAAAGTATGGAGCCATTTCGTCTAATTGTCTTTGAACATTGTAAAGCTCATATGTCAAACTTGTAGAGCTAGCTTTTCGAAGTCGATGGCTTGAAATATCGTGAATTAATTCCTTTGAGTAGCCACCACTTCATGCATAAACCATGCAGCACACCACGGTGGAACTTTCGCGTAATGGAAAGCCAAAGGCAGGCGGCATCAACATGCACGAGCCTGGCCTCTTCTCATTAGCATCGCATGGCGTTCGTTGATATAAGAGAGCAGGCTGGGAGGACTTAACAGACCATCCTCCTTCGCTCTCTCTTCCTCAGACTTGATTAAAGCACCAATGTTGGCATCTAAAGTCCTTGGAGTCATCATCCTTGCCCGCAACGGCGACCGGTACAACTATTACCAGGACCCGTACACCTATGCCGGCTCTAACACGGAGACCACCGCTCTCGGTGAGGTATGTTGGTCTCTTTCCTACACGACTATCGACAACGTGGCTGACTTTTGTTTCAAAAACCAGGCGGAGTCCTTCCAGCTGGGCTCCTTGCTTCGCTCGACGTACCTAGACAACTCGTCGCCGTCGTACATCTCTGGCATGCGTTCTGATCTCGTAGATAACAGCGAGGTCAAGGCGCGTGTCAAGGCCGGCGTTGAAGGCACAGTTGTATTTGACTCTGCAATCGCTCTTCTCCAAGGGCTCTTCCCTCCGAACCCCAAGAACAAGATCACTCTCGCAAATGAGACCACTGTAGTCGCTCCTCTTGGCGGCTATCAGTATGTCCCAGGTAAAAGTCAAGCATGCTTTATTCTATAATGGTGACTGATGGACACGGGTAGTTGAAACGGTTGAACCTGGCAACGACAGGTCCCTGGAGAGTTGGACCAATTGCCCGGTATGTCGTTTTACATGTTTTTAATGTGGTGTTAGGAACTCACTTTTATTTTCTGATAGGCCTTCGAGAAACACACTAAGGACTTTTATGCCTCCCAGGACTTCAAAAACAAAGCTAAGGACGCCCAGCCTTTCTTCAAAGCCGTCAAGGATTACGTTTTTGGTCGTCCCACTACTTTGGAAAATGCTGTAAGTCCAGCTCTGACCAACGGTCGTCAACTTACTGATTCCTTCTTCCTCCCAGTGGAACGTGGGTCATAGGGAATTTCACTTTTAAAGCCACGCTAACATCATAGTGATAGATTTACGATTATATCAACACTGAACTTATCCACAACAAGACTTATGCTCACCGTCTTCCTCCCACTCTTCTCGAGCAAGCTCGTGGCTTCGCCAACTACCACGAAAGCGGTGTTTTCTCTGACAAGCATATTGACGGCGTCGGTAACAGTAAGCCTATCCCTTATCCTTTTCCCAGGGAAGTGTCTTATGATTGTTCCTCAGTCGCGGGTCGCACGCTTATGCACACAATCATCACCTCTCTGGAGCGTATTGCTTTCAACGGCGATCCCCTGCAGTTCCTATTGATTGAGACGACCTACCAGCCATTCGTTTCCTTCTTCCACCAGACTGGCGTTACAGATGAAAATCCGGAGCTGAAAGGCATTCGTATGCCTTCTTTTACTCTATCTTCTGGTTATCACATCTAATATACTATTATTTCCACGTAGCCAACTACGCAGCAGCCATCACCATTGAACTTCGTCGCGGCTCTCCCCCCGACCTCCGCGATTTCCTTCGTATCAAGTTCAAGAACGGAACTGCGGACCACTTCAAGGATGTTCATGTCTTCGGCCACCATGCTGATATCCCTTTGACGGAGTTCATCTACCGTGCCGAAGTACATATAACACCTGTTCAACTGCCTTATTCATGAGACTTACTTTCTTGTGCCAGAACTCTGCCATCACTAGTAATAAGCAATGGAAAGAAGTGTGCAACCCCAGCTCTATTACCTCTAACACCTTCTCTCTCCCTACGCCTGACAACACCCCGGCGGCTTTCACTGGTGCTTTTGCCTTCGTCAGCGTTCTTGCCCTTTTCTTGGTTGCCAAGATGGTGAAGCGCTCCCGCACCCGTGCCCGTGAGGCCCGTCTTCGGCTCCCAGGTGACGAGGTAAGTGAAGTTGTGAACTACGGTACCATCACATGTGAGAGGGCGCAGTGGTACAGCGGGGACCCGACCAACCCACTTATTCTGGGTGACCGTCCATATATTGCTGTGTCCCAGTACCCGGACCACCCTCGGTGGTTCGTCTAAATACCATCGACTCTCCCCTTCACATTGTTCCCCCTGCTTACCACGCTTGTATCGTAGAACCTTGACTTCAAAGTTCCCATCATGGAGACGACGAGGTACATCTAATCGCGCAACGTGCACTTGATTGGTTCAGTTATGGGACGCTTGAGAGCACCTTATTTTACCTCGCTACTTCACACTTCCTATATCCTGAAAAAGATATGTCACATAGTCCCCACGTCTGATTTCCATGTATTTATTGCATTTCCGCTCTCATCTTTTCATCAACAATATTGCATCTCACAACCGAAATTCCAGGTGTTAAGATAAGCTTTAAGTTTTTACTGCTTCTTACGGAAGGAAATAAAACAATTCTTGCATTGAAAAAGACTACTGGGGAAGGAGAAGGGAATGGGACTATTACAGTCACTATGCAGGCAGGAAAGCCGCCTGGACCAGTGGAGTTGCCTGGACCAGTCCCATTGCCCGGGCCAGTCCCATTACCTGGGCTAGTGGAATTACATGAGCCAGTAGAGTTAGTACCGGGGTACGACCTAACGGCGATTGTAGTGGCAGCATAAGTAGAATTGCCTGGGCTAGTGCCGTTGCCTGGGCTAGCGGTGTTACCTGGGCTAGTGGCATTTCCAGAACCGCTGGGATAACACGACCCAGTAGAGTTAGTACCGGGGTACGAAGTAGCGGTCGTGATGGGCGCATAAGAGGAGGCTGCAGAGCCGCTGGCAATAGCGGTGTGAGACGCAGAGCTACTCAAGCTGGCGGAGCGTCTGGTGTGCGACACAGAGCTGCTGAAACTGGCGCTAGACAAGGGACTGGGGGCTGCAGTAAACACGGAGCTGAATACACTGGTAATCGCGTTGCTTGGGGCTGCGGTAAACACGGAGCTGAATACGCTGGTGATCGGGGTGCCATGAGGGGCGGAGCTGAACACGCTAGTGATCGCGGAACCATAAGACGCTGAGCTGCTCAGGATGATCGTACTTGGACTGGCACCCAGAGAACTAGTTACTGCCGTGGTAGTGGGGGTGTTAGGCGCATAAATGGTAGTGGTGGCGCAGAACGGATAGTCGGTGGTTGTCGGGTTGGGATACACAATGCTGGTGAGGGTGACGGTCGTGACACTGCCAGTGTTGGCCGAGCAGACCCCTGTGGGTGAGGAGGACGGGAAGCTGAAGGTGATCGTGCTAATGGCTCCTGACGTAACCTGGCTGCTGCTACCGCGGTTTTAAGTTAGCGGGATGAGGTAAATCACCAATATTACAGATCGACTTACGATGCGGAGGGAAAGCTTGAACTCAACGGGAACGATCTGTAAAAATTATAAACCAATGACTTCAGAATATATTCTCCGATAATAAAGAAAATGATTTTACCCTGTAACCGCTGTACCAGATGCAGAGCTGGATTTTTTGTGGTGCATTATCAGATTGTGGAGAATTAAATAAGGGAGAGGGCTGACCGTATACTAGTTACTCCATTGAACGGGGAGGCTTGAGCACCAAGAACGATGGCAGATAAAGCAACAGCCGAAAAAATATTGGAGAATACCATTGTTGGATGGTATAGCAAGGAGTTGGAAATCCAGTCCTTCAGCAAGATGCTTTATATAGCGATAGACACATATTTTCTAAGCTGCTTAAATTGAGAAATCCGAGTAAGTTTATATTGCGGAGATATTTTGTAGAAACGCTGCGGTGCGGTTTGGGCACGCCGCGATGACGGTATAGATCTACCGTGCTGTGAACATCAGCGTCATATGAGTGCCACGAGTTCTGAACAGTGGCTGAGCTCCAGCTCTTTAGAGACTTCTTTCCACATAGTCAGCCTGATTCGTGGGTATCAGAGGGTGCTCCATGTGTAGGACATCTTAAAAGTAACTCTCAAGTTTGGACCATTCGCACACGCTGTCCTTCAAAAAAAGAAATCGAGCCGCATTGTGGCATGAGTAACAACTCCCAAAGTAAATCGCTGACACGGTTAATGCATATATTAATTCAATTCGGTGATGCACGCAAGATTTTGACATACTGAGCGGTAAACAACCACGGCGAGATTTGGCCACTGTGAGTAGAAAGTGAGGCTAGGCCTGGTAAAGACACCGATTGGTGGCCGGGTACTAGGGACCGTCGCTGGATCGCCTGAAACTCTACTATTGACGACTCTTGTTGCTTGGTTATTGCATCGCAACAAGTTCTTCAAGAATCGGCGATTACTCACCGAAAGATTCCAAAGCACGACGGTGGGCGCCAATATTCAAGCGCCTTCTGGAATGGTGGTGTATAAGTCATATGCCAAGACTATCATGAGAAGTTGGATGACAACTTGAAAAGTGTGGCAATTGAAAGCCATAGGCAAATAACGCCACACGAGGCTGCGGCCGAGACTTCTAAGTCCGAGTGCCACGGAATTTTGCCGACCCTACCCACAGAATATCTTCCGACAAGTATGTGGGTTGACACATATCATAGTTTCAATTGAAGTCACAGTTGCTGCACCCCTCGCCATGGCCAGAGACACGGTGATACTTTTATGGATCGAACTCGAAAAATAGCTTTTAATTGACTTTCAAGGCAAACATATCTGGTGAAACGAAAAGTACGTCTTCCGAACTATGGCCTAAATCAAGCATCATATCGAAGTCTCTAATAATGTCAAGAAAGTATTGTAGTGAGTGTCTTATATGTGGCTTTCAAACATTCTCTTCCAAGTCACTAGAATGTCGACACCGGGGGCGCACTGGTAGGGACCCCAATATCTGAGTCGGACGCTGAGGAGGTCATCGTGGCTGTATCAGAACTGACTGTGTCCATAGAGGATTCCGCGATGGAGGTGCTCAGCATGGAGCTAACTGGGACCGTGGTGGGTATATCGATACCAGAGGAGCTCTCCGTAGGTGATGGGAAGGGAATGATCACGGTCACGGTGCATAGCGCTGAAGCCGAAGCCGACGATACGGGTACGCTGGTCGCCACGGTACCAGGGAACGACGTAATAAAGGTACTGGGTGACTCGGTGGCGTCAGTGCTGCTGGGGACATCCGTGCTCGAGTCGCTGCTGGAGGTATCAGGGAACTCGGTGCTGAGAGGTATCGAGCTGATATCAGTGATGGTCGGCTCCGCAGCGCTCGAAACACTGCTGATGGTATCTGGGAACGAGGCAGATAAGGTGCTAAGTGGTACCGAAATAGCATCTGAGCTGCTCGGGGCCGCCATACTCGTAATATCGCTGATCGTTTCAGGGACCGATGTGGCTGACGAGCTAAGTGGTTCTGAGGTGACGTCAGAGCTCGTAGGGAACGATGCGCTCGTGTCAGCTCCTCCGGAAGTGCATGTGGCAGGGGTGGAGGTGATATCGGTGGCGGTGGGCGCAAAGATTGTGGTGGTTACACAGGCGTCGGCAATGCCAGAGGTTGTGGGTGAAGGAGCGACAGTGGTGGTGACGGTGATAGTGGTGACATCGGCAACCGAGCTGGGTAACTATATTTAGTGAAATTCTTGGGTCGTCCTTCATAGAAA
>JABCKU010000106.1:0-44002 GCA_018221655.1 Myochromella boudieri | reverse complement strand
AGTCTTGCAGTAGGTTACAGAATGATAAAGCATGCTCCAACCAAAATATTACTGAAATAAGCCATAGGTCAAAAAACCATCCCAATGATTGATTATCTTGTGGAATTTATTATAAGATGGAATCTTCACTAAATCAAATGGGTAGGACCTTGAATTCAAGCTAGAAGGTAATAACATAACACATATCTACTACAGACTTACTGGATGTCAGGGTAATGAACTGCAGATGGAATATTACAAAATGGCCAAACATTGGGACGGTTTTTTGAGCTACTGTATATATAACCAAAGGACTTGGAGGGTAGCTATAGGTATAATAGGCTGGCGAGATTACACGAATATATTGTTTTCTATGGAGTTTCTTGCAGGTTTTCAGAAGAATGCCGAGATCACTGATGACAATATCTCCCAGCCGCTCTACCGTTTGTTTGAGCCCTTTGTTTTGTTTGTTTGTATCAAGGTTGTCTTTATTTAGTGAATGGCAGGGGTTACCCCAGTGTTTTTGTTGAAAATATGGTTGGTTTTTTCTTTCAGTGCAGAACTCATGCTTCTAATGAGATATTATGTCCAGGATTTTTGTCATATCCTGTCAATATACTTGGTTTCAATATCCACATCTTATAACATATATTTGAAGCTAAAATTAGCCTTACAATAAATAAAACATTAAAAAATGTTTATAACTCAGAGGTTTTTACCCTTGAGGGTTGACCCCAGGCAACCCTTGGACCATATTGGCATGGAAAATATTTTGTTGAACTTAGGATATTAGGGTCAGATAGTGGTCACTGGTAGCTATGTTTTCTTCCTATAGACTATAGTTTTTGCTATCAAATTGAGCTTACAATGAGCAAAATACTGCAAAATATTGCCAAACCCTAGTGACCCTGGGGTTGACCCCTGCAGTTAGCTATCTTTATTATGCACAATAAGATAAGATAATATTACATATACACAGTCTTGCGCAACATCTCAAATTGTGAAATCAAACGGTAAGCAGCTGGGAACAAGCCTGCTCTACCGTTTGCTTGAGCCCTTCGTTTTGTTTGTTTGTATAGAAGTTGTCTTTATTATGCATGATAAGATAAGATAATATTACATATACAGTCTTGCCCAACATCTCAGATTGTGAAATCAAACGGTGAGTGGCTGGGAACGAGCCTGCAATTAGACACAAAGAGCTGCTACACTGCTCAGTATAAGGTCAGCACCAGCTTTCAGCTGTTCATCAGCAGTGTCACTCCCACTCAACACTCCAACAACAAGGCCACACCCTGCAAAACGCCCTTCCTCAATATCACGGACAGTGTCCCCCACCTTTGCAACCTGGCGCATATCCAGTATAGTATGCTTACGTGCAAGGTGGTGAATCATATAAGGGTAAGGTCGGCCCATACCAACATCTTCCGCAACAACCAATCCATCGATCTTATCATTTAAATCAAGAAGTAGGAGCAGACGATCTGCAATGGAGCGTGGATAGCCTACGGATGCATTAGAAGAATGTCTCCTTAACATGGTAAATATACCAACCAGTATTTAAACAAACCTTGATACCCGCCTCACGGAGGGCTTTAAATAACTCGAGTGTTCCAGGTACAAGGGTGACCTTACCCACGTTCTCTAAGCTGAAATATTCCCTCTGTAGTCGGTTCAAGAAATCAGCATACATTGCCTGGATTGCCTCTTCTGACATCCCCGCCCGAGAGCCAAAGAATTGAAGAGTTTCAATTTTGTTGGCACCATGCCACTTGTCGAACTCCTCGGGAGTGAAAGCAATACAACCAGTGTTTTGCATAACTTGCTGGAGGGTGTGGTAGACTAATCCGCCTTCGTCAATTGTGGTCCCTGCACAATCAAATACCACTAATTTGATGCCCAGTTGATGCAGAGATGGTGATTTGTGATAAGGTGTTACAGCATCAGGAAGAAGTTCGGTCGATTGAAGCCGTGCAATAACCTGCGCTATTTGTGTATGGTCCACATGTGGGCTCAGAATCCTACTGACTTTTTCAATAATAGCGAATGAACTCGACAAAATTGGTGTGGTGGACCCTAGTCCAGAAGCAAGTTTTAGAGCAGTAAGCATGTCTTTCCTAAGAAGAGATAACTGGAACCCATAATTGTAGGTGCCAGGCAGGACATATTTTGGTAACCTATCCTGAGTTGCCCAGCTGTATGATCAGATCATACATATACAATATTAGTGGCTAAGTGTATGAGAGCTAAAAACCACACTACCTTCGTCCAGAGGATTGATTGATAGCCAGTAGGGCCTGTGTTGTGCCTACACCGTATTTGGAGAGAACACTCAACCCCTCAGAGGCGGCCAAAAGGTTTGTACCCATCAAGATATTGTTGATTGCCTTTACTGCATGGCCAGCACCCGCCTCGCCACACCAAACAGTGAGCTTCGCAGCCCGCTGGAAAACGAGAGAAACAGTGTGAAAGACATCCTCTGGGCAACCAACCATGGCAGTCAGGGCGCCTTCTCGTGCTCCCCGTGGACCTCAAAAACATCATCGTTAACCACCAAAAATTTCAGATGCTACGAAGCAGACATACCTCCCGAGATACCAACGTCAATGAACAGTGAAGCTTTCTTGCGGAGGAGAGCTGTAAACTCTTTATCTAAAATCGGATCTCCGGATGTACAGTCAAACCACAATGTCTCAGGCTCAATACGTCCCCACAAGGTATTCAGCACCTGCTGAACATCACCGGAGTTCGGAAGGCAAGTAAAAATCATGCGCGGAAAAGGTTCGGAGTGGGTGACTGCATCGAAAGCTTTACTATGGGGTATATCCTCGATAAGTTTCTGGACGGCTTCGATGTTGATGTCGTGCAAAAATGTCGTCTTTCCTTGGCACGCCGCCAAGCGTTTGGCAAGCTCTGCACCCATTGCTCCGAGCCCAATAAAGAGGGAATCTGAGGCCAAATTCATCATTGGAAGAGGAGGTAGTACTGTGGCTCGGGTGGAAGTTGGGTGGAAGATATGTAAGTTTGACCTCTTTCCCACCAAAGTTTGTATCAGCAGTCACAAGGTGGATAGTTATAAATCAGCATTAGCGTGACTACTGGTAAACCTAAAGAGCAGCTCACTTTGCGACTTTAATGACAGATATCAAATGGAAGAAGCATCATTGGCTTCCAAATCAAAATACTTCAGAAGCACTAGTAATGAGCAACATGACATCCAGGCAGCTAAAAGTGAAAGACTCTTCCAAGGACTCAAACCTACTAAGAGTGGAAATCCAGGAACACATAACTTTATAGACCTTCAGATATACGCCACAATTAACAGAAAATGAGGCTCGAGAAGTCAACCAAGGAAAGTTATTTCGAAGAAAGCCCTATTTCTTATCTTTCTGCTCCTGGTCCTGCATACTCATCTCGATAGCCCTTGCAATCGCTGCATCATCATCTTCATCATCAACATCTTCATTGTCCTCCATATCAACATCCTCCTGTTCCGACATCACAAGCGCTTCTTGAAGCAGTCGCTCTTCTTCGTCATCTGTTGGTCCCGCTGGGGGGGTTGTCGTTGAAGAAGTCAACGATGCTTCAACGACGGTTGGTGTGGTCTCTAGAGGTTGTGAAGCCGCTGCTTCCGCTGCCTCCCTTGCTTGGGCTTCCTGCATAGACATCCTTAAAGCCTTCAAAAAGACATCACTTCTCAACGAGCACTCCACAGGCGTAAATGAGGCACACAAACCATCGCTAACTCCGGATCTAAACTAGGATCCACACCAAATTCGAATTGGCCTCCTCCACCAGAACCAGAAGCCACTGGAACATCCCCAGTGCCACCTAGCTCAACAGGAATGCTGCTATTACGGTCACCAGAGAGGATGGGAGAGGAGATCAGAGCATCTGATAGTAGATGGGTCCCAGGGGGTACCGAAATTATGTGTCTTCCTCAATGTCAGAAGCGTAACAATTAGAATTATGCTCGATTGACGCACGAATTATCGCCGCTGCTCGCACTCTCCACAAACGCTTTCAGCACGCCCTTATTTTCTTCAGTCGTCTCCTCGATACCGTCACCATACGAAACAACATCAACAGCTACATTGTTCTTCTTCAGTTTCTTTGCCAGCCTTACCATCGACTTCTCGTCCACGCCTGGCCCATCAAGTGGTGACCCAACGAATACAATTATCCGCTGCCGTAGGTTCTTGTTTTCTCGATGCTTAAGTGCAAGTTGCGCTACAGCAATAGCTGTAGGAATGTCAATCTGTCCACCAATTTTCGAAGATGACACATGAAGGGCCTGTAATATTTGACCAAGGTCTTTGGTATGCGTAACGAGAACTTCAGGTCTATGTACCAAATTAGGTTCTGTATATCCATGAAAGATTTAGAGCTTTACTTACCCTTTCCCAGCCATCGTCATTATCCCGACAGTGTTCTCTGGGTTGGAATCAATTTTGGTCTGAAATACGGTATTGACTGCGTCAGACTGAGCCTCGAATCTGGTCGGTTGGTAGTCCCCATTTCGCATGTACTCCGAGTTGTCAATAATCATAATAGTTGCCTCCAAAGGCATCTTGAGAGATCTAGGCGAGAGGATAGAAAGGATATAGGAAAATTCGTGACTGTGTGTACAAACCACTGCGCTGACGCGTCGAACGCGAACATCATTATTTGGTATTGCTTACAGATTGGCCTACTTTGGGCAGAGATAAGATTTGGAAACTCTCCAGGTCCTTGGTCGACGCTTGATATTGAGAGTTGAAATAATCAGGAGTTGGGTAGGAGTTGACAGTGCCATTTTTTTTGTAAAGAAGAGAAAAATAGTTGGTTCAATATAAAGCCAAAGTATTTCCTACAACTATGATATACTTTTTTCTTCCTAATTCGTTTCCCCTCACCCACTGTTCAACTTGCTCCTCCTGAGCCCTCATTTGCATTTGTGTTGTTTTTCCTTTACTTATAGCTTCTGGGTAATAAGCACTTGATATACTGTAAAACTATGACATAATAAGGTCAACCGCTGCAAAATTCAGTCAAAGTCAGTCTTTATCCCATTGCACTGTCTTTTGAGCGATGACTTCCATCTACATAAAAATGTTGCAGATAGCCCACGAACCATCTGATGGTTTAAAAACATGAATTTAATGACCGTGGTTACTTATCAATAAGAAGTTGTTTACCAATAACATCATAACTATGTGCAGACACATAGGTTTAGTAAGGCGTTAGTTCACATCGAAGAAGGTGCACTTGAAGCAAGAGATGCTAGTAAACGATACTTAGATGGTCTACTGGATCCCATATCTTTCTCCATCCTTAGCCAACAGCCGCCCTGCCCAGAACGCGAGGTTGGCCGAGTGACAGAACTGCCAAAAGAAATCACGCACTGCAATGGACACTGCCACGCAAGTCCCTGGCCAAATAAAGTTCCCTTGGTGCCAGAAGCACCAGCTCAGTCTGCAAGTGGAAGATGCTCAGGTTGCTGCGCCTCAGGCGCTAGAGAGATCATAGAACGGTTTTGCAGCAGCCTAATGAGGAAGAACGAGGTCTCATGGTACGCGAACTAGATGCTAACAGTTATCGATTTCTACGAATACAGTGAGTTGGGAAGAGTGTGTACATACCTGTTGGCCTAGGTGGATACGCGGGCCAGTATCGAAAGGTAGAAAGATAAATGGGTTGGGGGTTAAAGAGGCCACAGGGTTGCCTTGTTTGAAGTTCTAAGGAGAATGCATCCAGATACAGGAGGTCTATACACTGGGATTACTCACCGAACATTGAACGGTCTGATGAAATTATCAAAAACAATTTACATTACAAGATCCTACAAAGCTCACTCGCATGGCGGGGTACAATGGCAGCGTTTCTGAGAAGAGGGGGTTATGAGGGCCTGAAATTGAGGGAATGCCAGGGCACACCATTGATGACTGCGCGAAGATATTTCATTTCTTTCATATCATCATACGTTGTGCGCCTCGAACTACCGATCTTCGTAAGAAATTCGTCCCGTAAGCGGCTTAAGATGTGAGGATGCTTGGCGAGTATATAGATTGCATAAGAAATCGAATTGGTAGCCTGCAGTGCAAAAAATAATTGAATGAAGGTGTTACACCCAGAAATCAACATACAGTGTCTCGCCCAGCTAACAGGATATTTAAAGTTTCATCTTGTAGAATAATTGGGTCTATAGGAATAGTTAGGCATTTTGGGCCACCTTGGCAAAGCTGGGTATCTTACCATCCGTGTAGTTAATTAGATGGTCAATCAAGCTCTCGCCATCCTGAACTTCGCGATCGATATGAGGCCCAATCTTCTCACCGTGCCTTGATGTCTTACTTCTAGAGACAGCTTCCTTCATGATAGGGTTTATGAAGTCGTAGATTGGTTTATTTGTTCCTGCACTTTATCCTTCTAGAATTCTGCGAGTGGCCATGCGGCTCCCCAGCGAGATCTATATGGCATATTCCGCTGTGCTTCGTCGAAACTTTGGGAGAAGACATTGGCTGGGTGGGGTGCGGATGCGCTTGGCCTTAACAAAGGTGAATAGTGAGGGTAGGGCAGTCCGGCAGCTAAAGCCCAGACGTCCTTGGCAAACAAAAATTCTGTGACAGAATCCCATTGTAAAACGCAAAGCCAGGTTCTGTTGCATATTAGTAATGTGTGATTAGATTGTATACTGTCTGCTAGTACCTGAATGTCAATGGGATGACCTTTTTTGAGCCTGGCCTTGAGCTGTTGAATGGCATCCTGGGCATGTCGTTCAAATATATCAAAGTGGGTAATCCGATCCTTGCTGAAGAACGGGGAGGGTCATGGCGCGGTAAAATCTGTGGCACTGAACATTTTGTAGAAGCTTTTATGAACGCATGACGTTGCTTACTTCCACATATTACCTGGAGTTTAGTTAGTGTAAAAATGCAATCAAATTTATATGATATTACCATCAGAGTTGAAGACCCCAGTCCCTAAGAAGGAGTACGCCTGATGTAGAAAATGGGACCTACGGATGTTGAGGTATTAACAGTGCTAAATACGGTGCATCATGCCGACCCTTCTCAAATGTATCAAAATGAGTGGCGAGAATGGCTTTGATATAGTCAGGTTCGGAGGTGAAGAATTTGATCGACAAGTTCAGACAATTGTCTGATTCAACGTTAGCCAAACTATTACATTCTCACCCTGTTTTCAAGGAGGACCTGAACGTTGAACGTGTTTCCATATTGTTTTGACTATTCATCAAAGATTTCCCCTTCAGAGGTACTGAGAAACCACAACACCGAATGAGTGTGTCAACTGACCTGGATAATCCTCTTTGATGTTATGGATACTTTGTAGAAGCAAGCCAATGCGAATAGACCATTTGTCATATACAGGAGGGGGGTAAGACAGCTCCTTGAGCTGTGGATCTCTTGTTATCAATAAAGTCTATGAACAAAACCTTGAGGAGAATAGACGCGGGGATGGACAAGACAGTAGAGATGATCACTGCCCAACTGGGAAGGTGGATCGCAAACAATGCATCGAGAAGCTTGTAGAGCAGATAGACCGAGAAGGGGAGACGATTAGCATGGCGCACTACCCGGGGGGAGGGTTTGGCATGGTGGTAGATGTGAGAGTGAATTTCCAGTTAAGACTTGTGGTGAAATTACAAGAAAGAAAGCAATCCACATGATTTATTAATAGCGTTGAACAGATTGCTGGTCACGTCACAGAGATTGTGGCACTGCGCAGTGGCCGTTTACCTGCCCTAACGCAATCGGATAAGCAGTGAGACTGGCGACGTGACATCCCTTCCCTTCGCCCAGCAACTCAACTCCGGAGAACGTCCAGGTAAGTCTTCGCGTCTACCGCAGTTCGCAGTCCATATCACTCTCTGTCACCCCTTCTAATCCTTACTGCGCACATTGCCTATATAACTCATCAATCGCGCCATCTACAGGTCTCCAACATCCCCCGAACTTCTTTTTATCTTCTTCCCTTCTCTAACGAATAATCACCTATGGAGGACGAAGTCGCAGCGCTCGTATGTGTCCCATCATTGTAACACGTCGCTTCTTCTCTCATCCAATACCCTACACCAGGTTATTGACAACGGTTCCGGCATGTGCAAGGCTGGCTGTGGGTTATCTATATATCATCGTGTCTACTTTCACTAATGTTTTGCATCCGCAGTTGCTGGTACTTCAAACACTCAGTTTCGATCTGTAATATCACTACTAACTCTTTCCAGGTGATGATGCCCCCCGTGCCGTTTTCCCGTATGTTCCAGATCTGCTTCCGTCTTACCCATGTTTAATCACATTTCTAGTTCTATCGTCGGCCGCCCTCGTCATCAGGGTGTAATGGTTGGCATGGGTCAGAAGGACTCCTATGTTGGGTATGTCTCACTCTCGCCTCTCACCAGTCCCTCTCATCTCACCGTAAACTTTTCAAGCGATGAAGCCCAATCAAAGCGTGGTATACTGACCCTCAAATACCCCATTGAGCACGGCATTGTCACTAACTGGGACGATATGGAGAAAATCTGGCATCACACCTTTTACAACGAACTGCGTGTGGCGCCTGAGGAACACCCCGTCCTCCTTACTGAAGCCCCCCTCAACCCCAAGGCTAACCGTGAAAAGATGACCCAGATCATGTTCGAGACCTTTAACGCTCCCGCCTTCTACGTTGCCATTCAAGCCGTTCTATCTCTATACGCTTCCGGTCGCACAACCGGTATTGTTTTAGATTCTGGAGATGGTGTCACCCACACAGTCCCCATCTATGAAGGTTTTGCCCTCCCTCACGCCATCCTCCGTCTTGATCTTGCTGGTCGTGATTTGACCGACTTCCTCATCAAGAATTTGATGGAGCGTGGCTACCCGTTCACCACCACAGCTGAACGCGAAATTGTCCGAGATATCAAGGAGAAGCTCTGCTATGTTGCCCTTGACTTTGAGCAGGAGCTCCAGACTGCGGCTCAGTCTTCTGCCCTCGAGAAGAGCTATGAGCTGCCTGATGGACAAGTTATCACCATTGGCAATGAGCGGTATGTAGTAAACGCACCACTTACCCCGCAATTTCACTCATACCTATATTCAAGTTTCCGTGCCCCAGAGGCCCTCTTCCAGCCAGCTTTCCTTGGTCTTGAAGCTGCTGGCATTCACGAAACCACGTAAGTGTTCATCTACACTTTCCACAATACTTTAAATGAAGCGTTTTTTCTCAGCTACAACTCCATCTTCAAATGTGATCTTGATATTCGTCGTGACCTCTATGGAAACGTGGTGTTGTCTGGAGGAACCACCATGTTCCCTGGTATCTCTGATCGTATGCAGAAGGAGCTGACATCACTGTCACCTGCCAGCATGAAGGTTCGTTGTGATATGACCTGTGCATTGTGTTGTGGGATCTCACGACATAATGTATTGTTTTAAATAGGTCAAGATTGTTGCACCCCCTGAGCGTAAATACTCTGTTTGGATTGGTGGATCCATCTTGGCCTCTCTCAGCACTTTCCAAAACCTTTGGTGCTCCAAACAGGAGTATGACGAGTCCGGCCCCGGGATTGTTCATCGTAGTATGTATCAATTCCAGCCCTTCAGAGTATTCTGTGTTGACGAATATCTGCAGAGTGCTTCTAAATATCTCCATAGTTTTGATGAGGATTGGAAAGGTGGCCGGCGGTTGCGGGATGTCTTGGACTGGGAGAAAGCTACTTTACGTTTCCAGATGCCCCCTTCATCTACTATCTGTTTTAACGCGAAATTCTATAAATTGACGACTTCTATGTTTACTCGTTGGATGTTGGGAGATCTCCACATTCAGGGGTCGCCACGTGGGACATTAGTAAAAAAAAACTGGCAGTCGTACGGTCTGATTCCTTTCTTTCTCGTTTTGTTTTAATCAGCTGTAGAGCCAGCTTAACGAAACTTAACTCCTTGCTAGCCAGCCTTTTCCTTGCGAAAGCGACCAAAAATTGATATGGACACAATTGTGCCCGCCCGCCGTCGGCGTCATTCCGGTTCCATCGACAATGACCACCTCCACCATCCCATTCCTAATCAACCGATAGCCTCTTCAGTAATGGAGCATCCACCACGGCCTAAATCCACTCCCGGAGAACGCCCGCATCAGCGTAGACGCCAAGTTAGCCCTACACATAGTTTCGAAGAACCTGACAACGGAGAAATAAACGGAACTCAGGGAATGCAAATCGATCCTGCCCTTGAAGCCAAACCAACACCACGGCCGGGAGACAAGCTCAACTCTGTCCTCACCGTCCTCAATAGTGCCTCTACCAACACCAAGGAGCGGCCTACCAAACCCCTCCCAACTTCCAAGTCACGCTCAAAAATGGCGCAACCAAATGCTCATACTCCAATTCCCGCCATAGCAAATCCATCCATGTTACCTGTCCAAGCACACGTTGCTCGTGGTGGCGTTGCCTCCTCTAACAGACGCTTGTATGTTGTCTTGGAGCAGGCATGTTTGGAGGCTTATCGCATCTCGGGTAGTGGTGGGGGCGGTAAAGGTAGAAATGGAAAGGGGGAAGGGGAGGTTAAATATACTCTACTCAACTGCGATGACCATCAGGGAATATTAGCAAAAACTGGTAGGGATATCGCCGACGCACGGCCAGATATTACACACCAGGTGCGAGCGATAATGGGTCTGTGATCAACAAATTTAATTTTGGTTTTAACTAGTGCTTGTTGACCTTGTTGGATTCGCCTCTGAATAAGGCAGGGCTGCTGCAGGTGTATATTCATACCGCGAAGGGTGTGCTTATCGAAGTTAATCCTCATGTTCGTATCCCAAGAACCTTCAAGAGATTCAGCGGGTTAATGGGTGAGTGCCCGATATTTCAATCAATGACTGATCTCATGATCGCTAGTGCAACTCCTCCATAAGCTATCTATCCGAGGCGTCAATGGCCCAGAAAAATTGCTGAAAGTTATCAAAGTGTGTTTATCACACTGATAAAATAGCTTTCACTTGTAAACCGCTATATCCCTCTAGAATCCCGTCACTGACCATCTACCGCCAAACACCATCAAGATTAGTGAGTATAAGTCACTTTGAATTACTTTCCTGACGACTAATCTTGCCAACCAGCCCTTTCTGGGGACTCGCCCACACAGCGGTTGTCTCAATACTTGCCGACTCTACCAACAACCCACAATGTTGCAGTCTTTGTTGGTGCCATGGCACGTGGCAGAGACGACTTCGCTGACGCCTACGTGGATGAAAAAATTAGTATTAGTAACTATTCACTGAGCGCAAGCGTTGCGTGTGGCAAGGTGTGTACCAGGCTTCTACCGTATATGTGCTATACTGACCTTGAAGCCTTCTAGTTCTGTTGCGCGTTAGAAGAACTCTGGGATATTGTCTAATACAAATTACTTCCTGCAGAACTCTTTCTGTCCAATGTATGCTCTTCCTTGAGTTAGTCTTTGTTTGTATCCTTAAACCACAATATCCATCTGCACTTCAACTCGCAGACTACCTGTATTTTACGGCTCTATCCCCAACCACTCCCTAACAACAATACATACATTCCCTATCTACTTTACATCTCTCTTAACTCCTGTCATCACGATGACCCTCGCTCACATAGTAGTGCGACTCAACTCGCATACAGCTGTAGTTTACTTCTTGTCCTATCGACCGTAACAAGCTGGAAAATAACTTGTAATATCTTTACCGCGAATCACATATGGGTAAGCCATATCGGTCACAAGTTTGCACAGAATTGATCGTAAAAACAAGAAGTATGACGTGAAAAGTCTTTTTCTCAATTATACCTCCATCTTATTGCCAAACTGCATAATCCTCGCCACAATCCTTCATTTCTGTCCTTCGTTCAGATTCTTCTTTGATTCACTATGTCTGTACCTCAATTCGAAGCCGCCAGCGCAAGTCCAATGCCCCCAGGCGTCACCGACCCCGATTACAAGCCGCCTCCTGGGCGTCTGGGGAACCTCACTGTCATCCAGCAGCATTCACTAGAGAAGTTCAAGAAAGAGCTCATCGAGGATGAAATTTTTGTGGAGGAGAGGATGGGTGACGCTGTTCTTTTACGGTGCATATAGCTCATCTGATTTAACGTGGCACGCGCTCACAACTTGCCAGGTTTCTGCGAGCGAGGAGATTCGACGTGGCTAGGGCAAAGGAGATGCTAGTTGCTGCGGAGAAGTGGAGAAAGAGCTTTGGTGTCGACGGCATTGTGGAGTATGGTAAATTCTTTGCTCCAGTGATCAAAACTGATGGTTGGAACCCCCCTAGAAATTTTGACTTCAAGGAGAAGGAAGAAGTCAACAAATATTACCCACAATACTACCACAAAATGGACAAGGTGTGTGAGTCGTCATTCCAGACAGATTTGGGATCTCATATTCGATTACTAGGATGGTCGGCCTCTGTACATCGAGCGACTTGGACAACTTGACATGAAAGCGCTCTACGCAGTTACCACGCAAGATCGCCTCCTCGAACGTTTGGTTGCCGAGTACGAAAAGTTTCTCACTGAACGCCTCCCCGCCTGCTCAAGTGCTGTTGGGCATCCTGTTGAAACATCCTGCACCATCCTCGACCTTCACAATGTTTCTCTCTCCAACTTTTATCGCGTCAAGGACTATGTGTTCCAGGCTGCTTCGATTGGCCAGGATAGATATCCTGAATGCATGGGCAAGTTCTATATCATCAACGCGCCCTTCATGTTCTCGGCGGTGTGGTCAGTCATCAAGCCCTGGCTGGACGAGGTCACTGTTTCAAAAGTTGATATTCTGGGAAGCAACTATAAGGCGACGTTGCTCAAGCAGATTCCTGTGGAGAATCTGCCGAAGGAGTTTGGTGGGACATGCACCTGCCTGGGTGGCTGTTCACTGAGCGATGCAGGGCCGTGGAATGCCGCAGTAGCAAATGGGAACGCGACTGCGGCGTAGGTGTTGAGTTGGCGCAGAAATATACCTTTTTAATGATGAATAAAGATATCGTGGTGAACTCTTGCTAAGTGAAACAGACGGGTCTTGGACGACTACTCATCCAGCTGAGTGGCTGCGCAATCACCAAAGCGATATCCAGAGAAAGGGATGCTCGGTAAAATGCTGGTAGACAAGAAAGCTTGTCAGTTTACACTTTGCTGTGCTACCAAACTTGATCTACAACCACCATGTCAGCAACTGTCCCTCCCCAAGCCGCCAGCGCAAGCCCAATGCCTGCAGGCATTACCGATCCTAATTACCAACCTCCGCCTGGTAGGCTTGGCAATCTAACCGTCATTCAACTACATACTCTTGAGACTTTCAAGAAGGAGCTGATCGACGAAGGTGTATATGTCAAGGAGCGCATGGACGACGCATTCTTACTTAGGTGAAGCGCGACCAGCTTGTACGTGGAGCCGATGTTAACTAGATCGTCAACAGATTTCTAAGAGCGCGTAAATTCGACCTCGCCAAGGCGAAAGAGATGCTCATCGCAGCGGAGCAGTGGCGAAAGGACTTCGGAGTCAATGATATCCAGTACGCCCTCAACTTGTTCCACAACGCCTTAAGCTAACGCCAACCTATTAAGCAACTTCGAATTTACCGAGAAACGCGAGGTCGACAAATATTACCCGCAATACTATCACAAGACTGATAAAGTATCCCTATGACCCCATCATCGATCTCATCAACTTACATTCACCATTAGGATGGTCGCCCAATTTATATCGAGCGCCTTGGCCAACTGGATATCACAGCTTTGTATGTAGCAACGACACAAGAACGACAACTTAAGCGCTTGGTTTTGGAATACGAGAAATCTGCGATCAACCGATTCCCAGCATGCTCAAAGCAGTTTGGCCATCCCGTCGAAACGTCTTGCACCATTCTTGATCTCTACAACGTCTCAGTCGCCAAATTTTACCAAGTCAAGGACTACGTATCACAAGCATCGTCGATCAGTCAAGATAGATACCCCGAAACCATGGGCAAGTTCTACATCATCAATGCACCCTGGGCATTTTCGGCAGTGTGGTCGGTTGTTAAACCATGGCTGGATCCAGTCACAGTGGCGAAGATAAGCATATTGGGAACTGGGTACCAGGACGAACTATTGAAGCAGATACCACGTCAGAACCTACCCAAAGAGTTTGGAGGAACATGTTCGTGTTCAGGCGGTTGTTCGCTAAGTGACGCAGGTCCGTGGAATGAAGTCGTGGGTGGACAAAGTTAGGTTGCATAAGCTGTACATTAGTTCCAATAATATAGTATATTCTCCATTATAGAGCATGATGCACAAAGTGGTATATGTTCCTAGGCCATAATACTCACGAGTGAGTCGAGTTTCGCTCCTGACCTTCTCTAAAGGTCCTCTCTAACAATTGGTTAAATTGCTTCCGTCGCTGAGAGTGGATTCCATGTCCCGTCTCTGTCCACTGAACCAGTTCAGCTTCGGGCATCGATGCCTTAATATCCAAAGAGTGTTGGGGCAATACAAGATTGTCGTTGTCCCCCGTCACGATTACAACTTTCGGGATGGAACTTGATATAAAGTGAAGCCGATTGGGCGAGCAGTGATGGGTGAGCCCAGCCGCCATCTGCGATATATGCCCAATGAATTGTTGGGGCGTTGTGATACTGACACGACGAAGGAAATCCTGGTATAATACATTACAAAAACGCGGACAAAGTAAAGGGAAAATCTCGTACCTCGGTTTGAATTTGACGATTGGTTCTTTGAAAAGTATCATCTTCAGCAATGGCATCAAGCCAAACAGCTGGGAAGAGCATGTCCATAACAATGGGAGCTTTTTGTACTACGTCGGGCGTGAATAGGAGGCGAGTTAAAGATACTACCCCGTTCCACTACGCGTCATGAGTTGCATTTTCAAAGAAAATAATCAGAGACGCACAGGTGGCATATTTTTCCATGGTCGCCCACCAGGGGTGGTGACCGCTAGCACCAAAGAAGCTATTCTCTCGGGTATCTTTGTTGCAAGTTCTTTTGAAGCTCAGTAGGACGAGCCCGAAGTCATTGAACATATCACTTTACCTTGAGCAATCATCCCACCGAGACTAATGCCAACAACGTGTAAATCACGTTCCTCAGTCCATCCAAGGAAGTCAAGAAGTATGATGGCGTCTTCTGCCATTTCAGATGTACTTCAGGCTACGGTGAGTAAATGAATACATAGTAATTAATGAACTTGGCTTACGAGTATGGCCCCCGAGGATATCCAGAATTCCCTACTCCCCTGTTGTCAAACACAAGAATGGAATGTTCTGTTGAATGCCCAAAGTGTTGAACTTGTGGTGCCCAGGAAAATGAACTGGAGTTAAGACCCATGATGAAGACGACCTTGTACTTGGTCCCACGCCCATGCTGCTCGTAGTACAGAGAATGACTTTCCAAGAGTTCCGTGCCACGGCCACGTATCTTGGTGACTGGACAAAGACCCTTCCTAACGCAAGTTGCAGGATCGAATGCAGTTGGGAGATCCATGCAAAGAGCACGTTGTTTGTCATCGTCAGGAAGACCTAACAAACGTAATACATTGCTTCTCTTTGAGTTACACCCAACTACTTATGTCGTATTTCCTACCACACCTCCCTTCCGGATGGCACGTCGATGAGGCCATAAAATCGGAAGAGGACCGTGTAGTAGTCATCCGTTTTGGACATGATTGGGACACACAATGTATGACGATGGACGAAACCCTATATGGCGTTGCTGAGAAGGTGCAGAACTTTGCAGTCATTTACCTCGTCGATATCACGGAGGTACCTGATTTCAACAAAGTAATTTCGCTAAACTTGTGTATTTTCTACTGCTGATGCACCTTCCACGATTCCCCTCCAGATGTATGAGCTATATGATCCGTGCACTGTCATGTTCTTTTATCGGTAAGATAACCCTTTTATCCATGTCGGATCAACCAATTGGTTCATCCTGAATTCCAGGAATAAGCATATAATGATTGATCTTGGAACTGGTAATAATAACAAAATGTACGTCTAACAATCTTCTCTATAGCCCTGGTACTAAACTCGTAACTCACCTTTCTTCAGCAATTGGGCAATGGATAATAAGCAAGAGGTAGTCTCCACTCGTCCATCTAACCGAATGATTCTACGACAAATTGTTTCAGATGATTGATATTGTCGAGACCGTTTACCGCGGTGCTTCCAAGGGACGTGGTTTGGTTGTGTCGCCAAAGGGTAAGAGGTTTTTTTCCGTTGGTCTATTCCTCCATTCACGCCACATTCTATCACGTAGATTATTCAACCCGCTACAGGTACTGAATATGTCAGTCTGATTCCAATGTTTAGTGTCTTGTATCGGCCTGGAAACCATTCGACAAGTTCTGCTCTACTCCGTGTACGTCTAGAAACACAAATCATCAGACATATAAGTAACCCTTTATGTAAACTCAAATGATTTCTTATTGTGGATGTGCGGCGGATTACTAAAGTCCACAGGCAATATCAAGTTCAGTGTAAGCCAACAACCAAGTGCAGTGCGATCAATAATTTTAGTCATTCTGGCTGGCCATGGCTATACAGGAGCACTGACAGTTGCTGCCCGTAGCCTGTAGATCTACGCTTCAGAATTACACCAGAGAATTCATATCAGACTGTGACCGTGAATGCGTCCTCCCCCAATCGACCCGTTCTATATAATCGCCCAGGTTGGGTAGCGGCTTACAGCGGGTCTTTCTCGCGCGGTGGTCAAAGGAGATAAGCTGTGAAAAAATATATTTGCATTACACATACATCCTGACTACAGAAACTGAGCAGGGCCAGACTACTTCAATTTCGAAAACATTTCTCGCGATAGTTCTAGAGTCGAAATTTCTGCGTTTAATGTTTTGCGCTGAAGCCAAAAGTTAGCAGTGGAAAGTATTGAAATTAGATGTTTAAGGTGAACTAACCTTGTCCTCGTTGGTTAGGCGTACACTTGCAGGAACCGTTTCTTCGTAGTCTGCCTGGGATTCTACCTTAAGGATCTTCTGCAGATTAAGGCGCGCAAGATCCAGTTTCTTGTCACACTTCGCAATCTCAACATCAAGATCAACAAGGCCCTGTTTATCAAGTGTCAGTTGCAGTTCGCGGCGAACATGGGCGCGTATGATACTTGCCCTTACGAGCGTATGCACTGCAATGCTCTGTGTCACTACAGCACCACCACAGCCTGCTGGGATCTCAGCCAAATCACGAACAACCTTAGCACTTTTACATCCCTTGGTCAAAGCTACAATTGTCAGCAGCTGCGACTCAAAGAGTGTTGCCTCGGCATCGTTTTGTATGTGGAGGAAGACTACCGATACATGTATTGATTAGTGGAAAGTTCCCAAATCAACAGTTTCCACATACACTGGATATCACTCTGAAGGTTGAATGAAGCAGCAAGTGATCGGCCGGTCTTGAGGGCAGAAAATACAAGGTCAAAGTTCCTATCTGCTTCCTCGAAAACAAAAGAATGATCCTGGACAATGTAGGCATAAATATTGACCAATGGTCGCACAGAAGGTGAAGGGGCTCACAGATACGGGAAAGGCTGATACCATGATTGACGGCGTGAAGTCGTTGGGTCGTCGGGGTAGACGTTGCCATAGTTCCTCAGTAACGAATGGCATGAAGGGGTGCAGTAGTCTTAAACCGTGGTCAAGACAAGTATATAGAGTGTGCTGAGCCGATTTCCTCGTGTCAATGGGTGCCGATTCGTCCGTCATAGGCTTCATTGCCTCCTGCGTTTTGTGCTTCAGTAATTTGGAGGAAGTAAGTGCTTAAAATACCGACGATGTATACGTCACAGAGTTCATAAAGCCAGAAGTTATAGGCAGCTGTAGTGGCAAGCATGAAATTTCGGTCGGCAAGTTGAGTGTTGATTTCTCCGGCTGCGAAGTTGAGCTTATGCAAGATCCATTTTTCTACGAGACTTTCTTTCCCCGTTGGCTGGGTGAATAAATGTCAAAACATCCTAACGATAAGTGTTTTCGACTTTCTTACCCTGGGTGAGGGCTCAGGGACAAAAGCTTCATCCAACTTAAGCATTGCAAATTTGGTGGCATTGAAAATTTTGTTACAGAACTTGCGGTACCCTTCCACGCGCAAAATTTCCAAGTTGATGTCGCGACCTTAAGACGAGATTAGCATGGTGGTATGAATGGCATTGAGCACCAACCTCCTCCAGAATAAGCGCAAAGAGCGAATCGAAGCGCATCCGTTCCACACTGCGGAATACCTTTCGGGAAATCTTTCTTTTGCCCAACGATGGCCTTCAAGATCTCTTTTTCATCCAGATTACCCTCTCGGAGCTGTGCATGGAGTGCTTCAAGCGATTGCCCCTGTATAACGTCGATGGGGTCAATGACATTACCAAGAGACTTGCTCATTTTACGTCCATGGGCATCACGGATCATGGCGTGGCAGTAAACCTCTTTGAACGGCACCTTCCCAGTAAGTTTGATACCAAGAAGAACCATACGGGCTACCCAGAAGAACAGGATGTCCCAGCCTGTCTCAAGGATCGAAGTGGGGTAGAACTTTTGAAAGTCGGGGGTCTATGCACCGAAAAGAAACAGATAAATGTCAAAACACCAAGCCGTGAAAGAAAAACTGACATTTCCGGGCCAGCCCAGAATAGAGAATGGCCACAAGCCAGAGGAGAACCATGTATCAAGTACATCTTCATCCTGTTCAAGCGTAAACTTTTTTCCAGCAGCAAGGACCTTTGCACGTTTTAGGGCCTCATCCATAGTGCGACCCACAACCCAGTTCTTTCCGTCATTAACCTAGGCAGAATATAAGAATCGCGGTCCATGAAGCTGGAGGAAGGATCCCATACATCCTGGTCAGAACCTTCGATCGCCACGAAGTATGCAGGAACTCTATGACCCCACCATAGCTGACGTGAAATACACCAATCCTGAATACCCTCGAGCCACCTGTACCATTCGTTCTCGGACTGCTTGGGCTGAATCAAGAGTTCTCCTTCACGTGTACGCTGATAATTTGAGATGTAAGTCAAGTGTATATGAATGGGGAGTATTGTGTACCTTGATCGCTTCTTCGGCGAGAGGTTTGCAGTTCACCCACCATTGCGGCTTGAGCAGGGGCTCGATTACATCGCCCGATTTACTGAACCACACCATTTTCTATCAGTACGTCCCAATACATAAAACGAATTCTGCAGTAGCCCACCTGCAAATTGGGATTTGCATTGGATTATCCTTCGTCTCAACGTAAAGACCACGTTCCTTTAACAATTTTACGACCTCGGTACGTGCATGGAAGCGTTTCATGCCCTAGGTTATGCAGCGTCAGTTGCTGGGTGACGAGTGATCTAAAGCTAGGTAACATGCACCTTGAAAAGTTCACCAGCGCTGGAATTGAACGTACCATCATCATTCAAAATGTTAACAAACTCCAACTTATGTCGGACTCCAACTTCGTAGTCATTCGGATCGTGTGCAGGAGTAATTTTAACTGCCCCTGTTCCGAACTCCATATCGACAGCAATGGCATCCGTAATGATAGGCAACCGACGATCGAGGAACGGGTGTACAGCAAACTTTCCGTGGAGATGCTGAACAAGAGGATTGAAGTGCGGTTTGATATAACTTCGATGGAATGAAATCATGTACCTTATGCCTGGGATCATCTGGATGTACGGCAATCGCAGTATCACCCAACATTGTCTCTGGGCGCGTAGTTGCAACCACAATACGCTCATCTACGCGCCGAGTCGCGTTCAAGGTTTGCTATAGGGGGCCCAAGTGACATAAACACGTACCCGAACCCTCGATGACATAGGCAAAGCTTGTGATTACACCAAACTCAAATTTCTCCTTGATATCATATCCTGGCACTGAGAGGAATGTCCTGCCCGTAAGTTGTTTCTGGTCCACCTTTATATCGATACCGTATCAGTACTGATTTCAGATTCGGCGATGTGATGTACATACTTCCAAATTGGACAACGTGGTGTTGAGTTTTACACACCAGTTGACAAGTCGGTTCGCGCGATATATGATGCCATCTTCATGCAGCTTACAAAAGTTTTCTATTACAGCTCTAGTAAGATTCTGCATTGCACAACGCTTGTAAGTACCGTGAACGAGCGTCAAACTAAGGAACGAACCTCGTCCATAGTGAATGCTGTACGATCCCAGTCGTAGCTTCCTCCAAGCCGCTGCAACTGCTTTGTGATCTTCGCTTGGTACCTATCCCGTGCTTTAGCAACTTCCTCATAGCCACACACAGTACAATGCGTCTGATGAAAGATCACTCACTCATCTTTCCAGTCTCTCACAGTCTCGACAAAATGCTCACGTCCAAGATCATGACGCGTCTTGCCTGAGGACTTGTACAAGCGCTTTTCAACAACACTCTGCGTTGAAATACCTGCATGGTCAAATCCTGGCACGAAGAGAGTCTCTCTGCCAAGCATTCGATACCTAGTTGATTGTCACTCGTTATAGACATTTGATTCGGCATCGTATCACACACCAGCGCACTAATGAGTCCTCGATCGAGACTGTAAGGCCGTGTCCGATGTGCAGGCTTCCAGTCACGTTTGGTGGGGGCGAAGGTATAACGAAGGACTCTCTCTTCTCGCCATTCTTGAGGGGAAAGTACTTTTCTGTCGACTCAGGTTTGAAGAAGCCCTGAGCAGACCACCAGTCGTACCAGGCGGACTCGATAGCGATAGGGTTATATCCAGCTGACATAGGTTGACTCATATCTTATAGGCTGTAAAAAGTAAGTCCTAATTATCGATTAGAAAAGGTGCTTGCCTTTCTTTTCTCCCTTGGGAGTTAGGTTGACGAAGGGCGCGTCTGTGGTATCATCTTTCTTTGCTTTCTCAGCCTTGGGTTTCTTCTCAGCGGTGCCTGCAACTTTGGCAGACTTAGCAGCGAGTTTTGCCTCCTTCTCAAGCCTCTTCGCCTCTTTCTTGGCTATGTATTTTGTTAGCGGCATGGACCATTGAATTAGGTAGTGGCTGGGACTAACCAGCACTCTTCGAATTGGGATTTGGAGCGTCTGCGATAGCTGTATTTGGAGCGACATCGCTGGGGGGTGGGAGGTTAGGATCAGACATTACTGTGCGACGGATGAGCAGAGATGGGGAGCGACAAGTGAGAAGACGAGATGTGAAGAGATTATATCGATGCATCCAACATGACTCGTTGGCCACCTCGGCTAAATCCGCCTCAAATTTTGAGATCTAATCTTATCGAGTATTAAATAATGTTAATTAACTAGTGTACAATCCTAGCCCCCGTGTCTGCTTTTCCGAGACTTACTGACCGTCCCTATGCGTTCTAACGAAGCTTTTAGACTTTTTATTGTTTGCACAATCTCCCCTGTGACCCCAAAATCAACTCAAATGGAATCCCCACAAAACAGTCATTACAGCACTTACCAGCAAGCCTCGGACTCTCCGCCTCAAAATCATACCTCTTGTTCGTACCTCCTCGACTAAGGAAAAGCTTGAATACAGACGACGTTTTTGCGGATTGCTGGCAATCCGCAATGCTCTTTATATGATACGAAGAGGTCTTGCCACTGTCAAAGACCGCTTTCATTGCTTTGTTGGTCGTTGAGGGCATGATCTAAGATGAGAAGGACATTAAACCGAGAATGACCATGCACAGAGGTAACAAACATGGATATATACACCGTCGATCGCAAGCGTACGTTCTTGCCGCGCCAGGAGCATTGGAGCCTTCCTGAATATGGTGTATTTCTGATAGAGGTAAGGATAAGGTACATCGTTTCAGAGCACTTGTGACTGACCTTGTAACCAGATGTATAATCTACCAAAGATGGGTATTGAAGTTCTGGAGTATCTGACATGCGTTTGAAAATAGAAGCTATTCCTGGCTGTAAGTAAATTCATGTAAGGGATGTAGACATGCCACACCATTTGGATCCGTCGTTTTTCCAGTCCCTTTCAGTATATCGCCTCCAATTTGCTGTAGCATACTCCTCTTCACCAGTAATAGTTCCCTTTTCCCTTGTAAACTGGCCACAGTACGATCAAGGGGAATCAAGATGCTCATGTCTGCCAAAAGCAACGCATAGTCCTTAGGATTGGAGAGTTTCCGTTTGCGGCAGACCAATTCAAGTGCCTCTTGCATGTACATTCCGGCCGATCTGTCACAAGCAACCTATTAGAATGAAAAGGTGGATGACTTCGCAGAAAACTGGCATACACAGGAATAGTGGTGGATATGTGGACCGCGTCAGCAGTATCAGCAACTCGTATTCGCAAAAATATTGGAGGTCCTTGGCTTGGCGATGGCCCAAGCGATGTGGACAAGGGTAGAGAGCCGAGAGTTGGAACAAGAACAGATGTGCTGGGGGGGCCGAGAACGGAACTTGACCCCGGAACGCCTAGCTTCTCTGCTTTCTTTGTCATCCTCGCAGGTAAACGCTGGATCTTGGAGTCAAGTAGCTGGTTTTGTTGTACTATAGGGTGCGGTTGGATGAGCAGGTGCTACTTCAAGAAAGAGGATAAAAGCATATAGTTTACCCTGTGTAGAAGTAGCCTCTAGCACTGCATACGCGTCGGCATTGAACTTTGATATTCGCCCAAGTCGATCGGGAGCTACATAAATCGATTTAGTGACGGAACTTGGGATGAGGAAGAACTTCTCATACGAGGAAAATCGTCGTCTACCTCCCCATCATCCTCTGCAATTCGTAGGATCCATCCTACTGCTGATACCTTTGTCTCCCATTTCGGATCTTCCTCTCCACTCAAACCCTCATCTAATTTGGGCAGCCAACCTTCCTTCCAATACGTCCAGAGCGAAAACCCGATCACCTCCTCCACCGTTGCATCTTTCCTAACATTCAATGCTATAGGCTTCCCCTTTGGATGCTTTGCGTTGGGAAAATAAACAACTACATCAACCGATGCACTTTCTCCACGACCTGATATCGCTGCATACAACTCAGCAAACGGATTTGTTGACGCATCAGCCGATGCAAGCATGGCTGAGAGCGTCGACTTCAGCGGCTTTATTGGCAGCACCTTCCTCCTGGAGAAAAGGGTATCATTAGGCACTGGAGGCTGTGGGAGAGGCTGTGATGGTAAGATTCGGTTATGAGGATGGCCAGCCTCCAATTTCCGAGGCTCCGGCTTGGGGTGTGCAGGCGTAACCATTTCGAACGTGCCGATGGAGTCAACTATCTGTGGGCGTGATTGGTCCGCTGATGTTTTTTCATCTTCAGAAACAGGGCTGAGGCGGGAGGACGCCCTTGGGCGTACTTGCGCCCACGGAGACGTTGGGTCCGATGAAGTTGGCGCAGAGTCAGCAGAGAGTACAGATAAAGCATCTGAGTCCGAGTTGATGGCAGTCTGCCCTGTTGAAAACCCACTACACTAATTCTTGATATAGAATGAGAACGAACTAATCGCAGACTTACAAGTCAAATTCATCGCCTTCATCCATGCTATCCACCTCACCAGGAACATCGCCAAAATCACTATCAGAGGATGAATCGTCAGCAACAGGTATGTCTTCATCCGAAGAATCCATGTCCAGAGTTGGCGGTGGTTGGGGTGCAGGTGCTGAGCCCATAGGTCCACGTCTTGCAGCCATCCTCGCTCGACGTCTCTTCTCCATTTCAGCAGCCCCTTTGAACTTTGGAATAAATTGCACCACTTTCTGAACTGGGGCCTCCTCAACCGCGGTCGGGCCCTGTATCTGCACGTTTAGGGAGGCCGGTTCCGAGGCCTCTTTCGCAAGAGATCTCGCGAGGGGTATAGTAGTTGACGTCACCGGGACGGAGCTCGAGATGGCATCCTGAGCAAACGCGTTCGACGAAACAAAGTTCTTGACTTCGAGTTCTTGAGGTATGGCGGAAAGCCGTCTCGAAGTTGATGCTCTCTTGCCATGGGTACGCATCCCAAGGCCACCCGATTTGCCGCCCATTATAGTCTGCGTATGTTTTAGTCGGGCGCCTGGGAATCCGGAGGGGCGGTCGGCCTCATCATCGCTGACTTGGGGACTTGAGGGCATTGCAAGCTCTGGCCATCGTTCGACATCAGCTAATGATGCAGCAATAATGAATGGATTTGAGCTATATGAAGGGTCAAAAGTGACAAGTCGAGGGCCATAGAGGTCCTCGACGTCACGCAAATATGACAATCGAAGGCTATGTATGAGGTAGCTGTGGGCTGGTTAGTGTATATTATGGAGCAGTCTGGGCAAGCTTACTCTGCATCACTAATTAGAGACATTGTAATGGCCGTTCAATCCAGAAGATGACGGCAAGTGGATTTAGTAGCCGAAAGACCGACACAGGCACGTGATTCGGCAAGCCGACGGAAGTCGCGGACAGGATAAAAAGGCTCTCAACCCACCATCTCTCCGCAAACCACTCTCATCGCAGATAATATGGGCGTCCTCGATATAGTTCCTGTACGTGTGACACACGATCTAGCTTGATCCCAAATTTTAACTGCAATCCAAGGCTGGCGTGCTTACCGGCGATAACGTCAGAATACTCTTCGAATATGCCAAAGAGAATAAAGTCTGTGTTTCACCGTGTCTCAGCGGAGAAATTACTGACCGTGAAATGCAAGTTTGCCATTCCAGTGAGTCCATGAGTATCTCTCGCGATCTCCTCCCTAATCTTTATCTTAGGCCATCGTCGGTGTTCCATGACTTTCTCCGAGTCTCCTCTTCCATTGATAGTCAATTCAGAACGTAACTTCCTCTTCAACCGCAAACGCTGTGTTGGAAGCAGCTAGGTAATTCAAAAAGGGGTTCACCGTGTAGTTTATTCACGACGCGTTCAGGGATGTCAAGGCTCCCATCATCCTCCAAGTCTCCCAGGGTGGCAGTGCATACTTTGCCGGAAAGGGACTTGCCAATGACAAGCAACAAGCCTCCATCGCCGGTGCAGTCGCCGCTGCTCACCACATCCGCACCGTTGCCAAAGCCTACGGTGTCCCTGTCGTCCTCCACAGTGATCATTGCGCCCACAAGCTTCTTCCCTGGTTCGATGGCATGCTCGAGGCGGATGAAGCCTACTTTAAGGACCATCAAGAGTCTCTTTTCTCCTCGCATATGCTTGATCTCTCGGAAGAGTCCAAGGAAGAAAATATCGCCACCTGTGTCAAGTATTTCAAGCGCATGGCAGCCATTGGCCTCTGGCTCGAAATGGAGATCGGTATCACTGGTGGTGAGGAGGATGGTGTTGACAACACTGGCGTCGACAATGCTAGTCTGTACACCCAGCCTGAGGATGTTTACGATGTCCACGACGCCTTGAGCAAGATATCTCCAAATTTCAGCATCGCTGCCGCCTTTGGCAACGTCCACGGTGTCTACAAGCCCGGTAACGTCAAGCTACAACCAGATCTCCTTGGAAAGCATCAGGTCTTTGCAAACCAGAAACTTGGTGGCAAGGTCACAAAACCCTTGTAAGTGCATTTCATCCTACCGGTCGAAAACACCCTTATGGTGACCAAACCCAATCAGGTACCTTGTCTTCCATGGCGGATCGGGCTCTACCAAGGACGAGATCACTACCGCTGTCGGTCACGGCGTTGTTAAAATGAACGTCGACACTGATACCCAATTTGCCTACCTTGCTGGCATCCGGGACTTTGTTGAGACTAAGAAGGCATACCTACAAACTCAGGTGGGCAACCCTGAAGGTGCCGACAAACCGAATAAGAAGGTCAGTAACTTGCATCCCCCACCGGTGTCAGCTTTTCCATATCGATTATGCAAATAGTATTACGATCCCCGCGTCTGGGTCCGGGAGGGCGAGAAGACTCTTACCGCCCGTGTCAAGGTTGCCTGTGCGGACCTGGGCAATGTCAGTGCGTATTGTTTCGTTTTTTCCTCCCCCTGAATTATGCATCTCATCATACACATCATATCGACCAGACCGCTTGTAAGAACTCGCTGTTGATTAAATTAAATAAAGTACATTGTAGTTATTTGAAAGATGTATTCTATGAAAATGTCTCCAGTTACGGTGGCTTGAGGTTTTCATTGATATCTTGAGTTATCGCGTAAGGATGCTGATCACTGGGGAACATCTGCAACTTTGCCGCCTTAACTGCTTCATCAACACACTCTTGTGCTCGCCTTCGCACCACCCCATAGCTGTAGTCAATTGTTCCTTCCTGTTTTTCATCATCACTCCTTATAGCCCCTCCCATAGTCTCTAATTGTGCAATTATAGCTCTGTCCACGAGCCGGTGTAGAGGAGCCAAATCATACTTCCCACCTTCTGGTGTCTCGCCCTCTAGCAACGACGCTTTCGGCACCCAAAACTCACGAACCCCCTTGTGGTTCAACAAATCCCCCGTAAGCCTAACCCCCGATTGACACGCCGCATCAAGGACGTTTTGCGCCAATGTCCCTTGATCCATACCACTGATCATTGCCACCAACTCTGGATCCTTTCCGTCGCCACTACCTTTAATGAAACGCACAGTCCATGCACCACTGTCAAAGCGGCAGTTTAGATGTATATGGCGTACAATATGGCGAACGACTGCAAGGTACGTGCGTGCGTCCGGGGACAGCTGTGTCCAGCGGAATGTCATGAGCACAATCGCCGCGGCCGGATAGTCATACAATTGGAGAAATGCGCGGAGGGTGAGGTTCAAGAAAGGAACGGAGAGCAGGGGCCACGTCTTCGCCTTAGGTGAGGCTTTGATAGCAAGTCGGTGAAAAAAGAAAAGATCACGAAAAAGCTGCCGTGGGGGAACAGAGTTGGGGTTGATTTTGTACGTGCGGAGACGAGTTCGTCGCATGTTGGAGGTGAAAGCCTTTGCAAGGAACTTGAAAAAAATAGCAAACGTCGCAACATTTGGAGTGACAGTGTCGCCCGAGGTTACTGATAGCGATACGAGGTGGCGATAGAGAGAGAACGCATCGCCGAGATTTGGTTGGCGCACCTCTCGAGAGATGAGAGCATTGAAAACCCCAACGTCAGGTAATACCTCTTCTACCTTCATCTTATCCAATACCCTACTAACTGCATCCTCGTCGGATACGTCGATATTTGTCAGTGAGCGTATCATGGCAGCATATGGTGCAGGGCCGGGGCTTTTAAAACGATCAAGTGTTTTGAGTGCCAGTTCAAGCTGCCCTGACCGAGTCTGTATGTCGACGAGCTTGGCGAGAAGAGTTGGGCTAGGTGACTGGTCGTCTCCGCGGCTATCGACGAACATCCACGTCACATGAAGTAGCTGGTCGTCTGAAACGTCCAGCTCCGCCAAAAGTTCCAAAAAATGGAGAAATCGGGGCTCGTTGCATTTGGGGTCGGTGACGAGATCCATAACGACTGGCTTTATTCTCGGGTCGTCAGGATTGGACATTGCAAAGGATATGGCTGCAATTTCTATCTGTGTCAGATGGTTGGGGATGACACCTTCGTTATGCATGCGCTCGTAGACATCGATCGCATCCTTGAGACGCTTGTGCTTCAGTAGATAAGAAATCAGCCTTGCATAGACCTCATGTGGTGCAGAGGTCGACTGCGCAAGGGTCTGGCCTAGTTTATGGTGAATGAAATGGTTGATATGGGCGGGGTCTCTTGTGTTGCGGAGAATCCTACCGAGCGAGCGTGTAAGATCACCAAGGTGTTTGTCGTGGAGTGAATAGTGGGAACGACTATGGGGCAGCAAGGGGCGGAGGGACCATGGTATGCGTGAACTGAGAATGCGTTGTGTGCAGTTGCATACTGCAAACATGAAGAATTGGCACTTGCCGGTGGTGGCACATAAATTAGGACCACGATGCTCTCCTTGCGCTCTTCTGTAAGCGTCTCCCTCCTTTCCACCGCCTACATCCTGACACCGCCCAGCTCTCCCTCGTCCGGTTAGCAGCAGCGCCCTATGCATGCCGCCACCTCTCCAATGACACCCGTTCTGCCATCCAAAAGGCCATCACCACCAGCCCGCTTGTCCTCTTCATGAAGGGGACCCCACAGCTCCCAGAGTGCGGCTTTTCGCGTGCGGTTGTACAGGTGCTCGATCTACATGGCGTGCCTCCCGAGAAGATGAGGACGTTCAACGTGCTCTCTGACTCGGAGTTGAGGAGTGGCATTAAAGAATTCTCGTGTGTCTTTTCGTCAATGGTTAGGTCTATATTCTGAGTTGCAGTGAATGGCCGACAATACCACAGGTGTATCTCAACGGCGAGTTTCTAGGTGGATGCGATATTCTACTGGGAAGTGCGTGGTTTTCCTGGTCACCTTACTATGATGTTCAAGGCCCAATAGTGCACCAGTCTGGAGAGCTTGAAAGGCTCCTCATTGAGAACAAGGTCATTCCAGACGAGCTCACACCGTAATCGAGCGCATAGGTCTGTGTACATACGGTTATGCCTTGACCTTGAGGAAAGATTAATTGTTGTGAGTCTTGATGGAGCCCTGCAATCATCGTCCTTATGACCCCACTGCCATGATTTATCGAACGCCGACACCTCCACAGTAGAAACAATGCTATCAATGGGCATCTCAATCGTTTGCTTGAAGCCGATACGTGTCGAGGAAATATTATTTGAATGGATTGTTTTCTCATTGTGACTTCAGAGTTGACCAATAGCTAATTTGTATCAGAAAGATGGTGTACTCATCGCACCATTAACGGAATAATAAAATACAATAATTTCATTTCTGAAAAAACAGAGCTCTAATCCAAGCGATCTACCTTCCTATATTCCGAGGGGACGTCGTCCGCGAAGAGTCTCCTCAGGCCGATGAAAACAGCTGCAAAAATGCCGAAAAGGAAGAACGCAGAGCGCCAAGGGTGTTCAAACACAAAGGACTCGAGTAAGATCATCTTGTTGTTCAGATACTGCGCCACAATGTCAATAGAACCCAATGGCGCAAAAAAATTACACACCCTAGCGAGCCTTTCGACTTTGTTCTCCGAGTGCTTGTAGAGAAGATCACCAGCCGCGGCCGCCTCTGCCGTCGCAAACAAGCTCATTGTGTTGGTAATCCTAAGCCGTCCGTCCATCGGATCCATATCGTAATAAACCAAGCGCTGTAACCCTTCAGACCCTAGTGTCAAATAACGAAACCCCAGGCTTACCTTGTGGTCCGTGATCACAACCTTTACATCGTCCAACTCCTTTTCCTCCGTATTCGGCACGATTCCATACATACTCTTCATCCAATCACCCCAACGCTCTCTATCCATCCATGCCCATACCACCTCCCTCTGTGTACCCCTCGCTATCCCACTTCCTTTTGTCCGGATCCGCCACTTTTTGCCGACGTCTGCGAAACGCGCCTTGACCTCGTCCTTCATGGCCGGCGTCACGGCTGCGATGACAACGAGCGGTGCCTGCGGTGCACTCATCACAGCCTGGAAGCTGTCCTGGGTGAGCTCGATGGTGGTCGGGAGACGCTGAGAGAGGAGCCACTTGCGGATGGTGTCTATTGAGGCAGAGTCGTCAGAGAGGACAGAGGAGGGGAGGAGGGGATCGTGGTCTTTGATGGCAATGAGGGCCCATGGGTTGGTTTGTGGGATGGAGAAACGGGTGAAAAGGGTGGGATCGTCAGAGGTGTAGATGGAAGGTGAGCCGAGGAGGACCGCAGAAGCCCGCCGGACGGTATCCTGTGAGTCGTGAGCAGTAGGTAATAAAAGAAGGTACTGGGCGTACCACGATGGCTGTCTCGGCTGCAGAATGAATAAGGAGATACATGACTTCATTGTCGTCAATCACTCCATCCAGATCTTCCGTCTTGACAGTATGCACACCACTAGCACACAATTAGTCTCGGTGCATTGTTAAACAGGAGTCACTTACGCAGAGCTTGCCTTTTCGGCAAAAGTCTTGAGCTGGTCGAGCTTCCTACCACCGTTGTACACGGACTGCAGCCCCCCACCGCTCAGATATAAGAGTGTCGGGTATCCTGTCACGTCATGCAACTTGCACAGTTTTTGATTCTCGTCGCAATTGACCTCTGCTATGGCTAGTTTGCCCTTGAGATGTTTAGCAAGCTGTTTCCACACTGGGGCGAGCTTCTTGCAGTGGCCGCACCACGGGGCAAAGAACTTGACAAAGAGTGGGCCCTTTGCGATGTTGGCGGCAAAGGTCGCCTCTGTGAGTTTAAGGACTTCGCCATCAGGATTTGGAATGGGTATTGGTTCTTCCTTTTGTGGCGGGTTGACGGCGTCAATATGTTCTCTAACAAACTTCTGGAGGTCAGGGAGGTTACGAGGGCCGTCGTACTCGCCACGACTCTCGGCATTGTAGTACATGCGCATTGTAGGGTAGCCTCTGACAGACTGTTCATGACATAGGTCTGACGGAATAAGTTAGATAAATTGGAAATGGAAGAGAGGGATGACGTGCCTCCATGTACGGAGCAATCGACTTGTGCTAGATTGAGTATATCGTTCTTTGAGGCATCGACGAGTAGCTGCCATGTAGGTGCAAACTTGGTACAATGGCCGCAGTAGGGCGAAAAGAATTCGACAAACCAGAGGCCAGTGGCAGTTAGCTGGCCAAAGTTGTCTGGGGTGAGCTCGGTGTTTGGATTTATGGGAACTGCGGCGGAAAGAAGAGCGAAAGATACGAGAAGAAGAGATAGGGGTAGTTCCCTGAATGCAGAGAGAAGATGCATTGTGAGAGACCAGCTCGTAGTAGTAGGAGGAAGGATAAAGCGGTGTGCGTGCTTTGTCATAACTTGGCTGAAACGTTGATGGAGCGGTACACATTTCCCCAGTTTGGAGAGCGAACCGAAGTGCACGCAGCTCTGTATACGAACGTCACGAATGGGGGCACGATCCGAAAGCGTATCATCGAGGCAGCAGCAGGGGAGGAGCGAGAGAGGGAAGCGCTGAATTTTGCATTCATCGATGCACGTCTTGTGCGTGTTTTCTGTGGATAGAATAAGGAGTGTTGTATTGATTGGACTAGATTACAAGTAGACTACATCTACAGACTGCGATATACCAGGCAATGCTTGCAGAGTCGCAAAAGTCGCTACGGACACGGACGGTACACTCAGAAGTGCTGTGGGCGCTTAATCCGACGAACAACATTAGCGAGGCGCTACGACGGTACGGAGTGTCAGAAAAGACGACATCTCTGATTGTGGTTAGCATCGGAGGGGAAGAGGACAAGATGGGAACAGCAGTGGCAGGGACAGTGTCAAAGTTTGACTTGGGACCAGTTACGGACTGGGCGACGGTTAAAAAGGTGAGAAATGTGTGAGATTAGAGAATATAAGCTGATAGATGTGCAGTATCACAAGCTCAACGACAACGACGATGTGGAGAGGATTGTGGTGAGCACGGTTGCGATGAAGAGTGTGATGTAGAGAACCCGGGAATGTCCGATCAACCGAGATTAACCGATAGCGCCGAGTAGACGCGTAGACTTGTAGTCGTTGAAGTCAATAAGTCACTAAGTCTACAACAATCATCTTATCTTGAGTCAATAACTGTTGTCGGTCCTCCTGGGCCTTTCCTGACAATATGTTGCCCAAGGTTGCAACTCATATCCTCCACACTACAACTCGTGCCGCTGCTACCCTCCAGCACCAGTCCCATACCATCCGTAATGTCTTCCAGCCATCTTCCAGTACTGGCCAGCTCGCACCCTGGAACTCTCCAGGAAGCTCTCACTGGGGCAACAATGGAACTGGCCCTGGAGGCGCAAAATACAACACAGGGAGTCGCTTCTACAACCCCTACACTGTTCGTTGTTTTTTTTTTTCTTTTTTTTCTTTTTTTTTTTCACCTTTGACACATCCTGACATTCGCGCACAGGGCGCTGGCCGAGCCGTAACCCAAGCAAACTCTACTATTTCCTCAAACGACGGTTCTTTTAGCCAGAATGACGACCAGGACGAGTTTCCTGTTCTACGCCCAGGCCGACTTCGCATTCGCAGCCACAGCCTGTCCATTCCCAAGCAAAGTGTTCTCAAGACCGTTCAACTACACGCCAAGTCACGTCAACCTTTTTCACCTCAGGTCTCTCCGTTTCCTACCGTCTTGCCTGCCCCAGAGCAACGGCCTGTTCTTGTTCGTCGCAACTCTACCACCTCGACCTCTCTTTCAACCGAGCCATTTGACCCGTCCATACCTGCTCCCTCTCCGCCCCTTTCTCCTCGTGCGTCCCCGATTCACTTGATAGACCCCGCTTCACCCCAGACCACCGTCCCTCCAACTATTCCCCTGTCTGACGACGTCCTTCTCTTCAACCACCTCCGTGACTCGGGTGACCACATCCGCGTCGCAGAAGCCGTTCACACCTTTCGTCAGAACACCAAGACTCCCAGCGTACGCGAGTTCAACGCCGCACTTCAAGCCCTACAGGCCACCTCTCGTCCTGGAGAACCCATTACCCTCTTACTCGAAACCTACAATGATATGCTGCGCCACTCTCTCCTCCCAAACATGTACACCTACGCTACTCTCATAGATGCCTTGACCAGGCGCGACTTTGAGGTCAACAGGGCCATTCACACCGTCGAAGCAAAGATTAAACATGCTAAACTCACCGGGACCACTGAATTTCATACCGCCAACGCCAAGCAGCTCGAAATCCTCCACGCCGAAAACAACTTTGCCTCTGCAATGTCCATCTTCGAGTCTCTCCTTACCATCAATGGCACAGACGCCCTGACTACCTACTCGTACACCAATCTCCTCCGGTCTTGCGCAATCCATGGTAAAATCGAAAGTGCCATCCATATCTTTGCCCAGATGGAGAAGCGCGCCGACGACCTCAAACCCACTCCCACCGTCTACGAGTACATGATTCAGTGCTACACCAACGCCGGTCAGCTTTCAGGTGCAGAACAGGTCTTTGCAGAGTACCGCCGCGCTCTCAAGCGACAGACACTCCACATGGCCCCCCGGTCTAATTACGACACCACCGTCAACCGCGCAAATCTTTTCGTATTCAATCAGATGATTGAAACCTACTTTCGCTTCAACCTCCCTGACAAGGCCATTGACCTCGTCGACCAGATGATGCGCACAGAGGCCACCTCTGCCAGTCTCTTCGCCGATCCCCCACCTGTCAGCTCGTCTACATTCACCACTGTCCTCTCTGGATTCTGCCAGACAGGTGACGTCTCCACGGCTTTGGTATGGTTTGACCGTCTCCTCGAACAAGCCCCCTCCACTCAGGAACCCTTTGAGCCCATGGGCGTCCCAATGCAGCCCGACAACGTCGCCTGGGGTATCATGCTGGATGCTCTCGCGGTACAGGGTATGGTCGATGATCTCAACCGCCTCTACACCATCCGCCTCGAGGACCCCAAATCTCAAGCCCGCAAACTAGAGGCACAGGTCGTCTATGCCGCCAACATGGCAAGTCTCCCTGGCATGAGCGATGAACGTGCGGCCAAAACACTGGATTTCCTCAGGGGCGCGGTCTGCAAATTTTACACTTTTGTCGTCACCGAGCGGATCCAGATGTCATCAGAGATCCTCAATGCATATCTAGACCGAAAGATGTACGACAGTGCCGTCGATACCTTAGCCAGCATTATCAAGGTGTGGCACGACTTGGTCACAAGGTCTTCTGCGCGTGATATGACTGTTAGCCCTGCCTTGAGTACCTCCATTCAGTCCATGCAACTCAACTTTGCCAAAAAGATGTACGACGCCACCCAGGGCAATATCCCATACAGCATCGTCCTACACCTTGCTCGTTTCGCAGACCAGCTTCGGGTCAAACAGCAGGTGGAACACATCCCTTTCTTTGTCCAGTCATACGCCATCTCTCGCAATGCAGGTACCCTCCCGGTTCAAGATATGAAACTTCGGGACTGGGAGCTCGTCTTGTATGCTGCCATCGAAATCCAGGAAACCGCTCAACAGGGCCACCCTATCCCCAACCACGTCCCCGACTATGTATTCAAAGGTGTTGCCTCCATCTTGGAAGACATGGTAACCCATCAAGTTGGCTTCAATGACCTCAACGAGAACCTTCGGCGCCGTGCCGTCCAAAGTGCGGCCCTGGAACGTGGAATTCAACAAACCCAAGACTTGTTCCGTGATCTCGGCGTTGTTTATGGTGAGCCTGCTGCAGAAGAAGAGCTTGATTCGGATGGCAGTCAGGATTCCGGCTACATTTCGGGCCAGCACTACCCCAACCGCCAGGTGCGCATCGACCTGAACACCAACAAGGCCCTTTATAACCAGTTGTCGGCAATGCATAACCCCGGTTTCTCCGCCATGCACGCTTTCTCCACGTTCCGCCGTGCCTTCGAGAACGGCAAGTCACCGTTTCCCAGAACCATCGGCTCCCTCATCCAGGCCCTCGGCCGCGCAGGCCGCATAGAGGAGATGCACTATACATATACAGCCGCCCAGAAATCGCTCGAAATCCTGTCACGAAACAACGAACAAAAGGCATCGTGGTTCCAGATCGAGGACAGCATGGTTATCGGGCTTGCACACCACGGCGACATCACCACCGCACACCATCACCGGCATCGCATCCTAGAACAAGGCGGCGCACCCAGCGCCGACGCCTACGGCGCCCTCATCTACAATGTCCGAGATACAACAGACGATACCTCCAATGCCATGTCACTCTTCGTAGAGAGCCAGAAACAGGGCGTAAAACCGAACCAGTACCTGTACAACAACATCATCTCCAAACTGGCCAAGGCCCGCAAGGCGGACTACGTGCTCGAGCTTTTCCAGGCGATGAAGGCGAGTGATTGCAAGCCTTCGTCTGTGACGTACGGAGCCGTCATTGGTGCTTGTGCCCGCGTGGGCGACGTGCAGTCCGCCGAGATGCTCTTTACTGAGATGGTAGAGTCCCCGAATTTCAGGCCCCGCATCCCACCGTACAATACAATGATTCAGATGTACACCACGACCAAGCCGGACAGGGACCGCGCGCTGTACTTTTACAGCCAATTGGAAAAGGCTAAAATCGAGCCCACAGCCCATACATACAAAGTATGCACCCAAAGTTTATTTTATCAATGTTTGCTAACAAATCCACAGCTCCTTTTAGATACATATGGCTCGATTGAGCCTATAGACATTGAATCGATGGAACGAACTTTTGAGCTTCTCCGGGCCGACCGCACAATCAAGCTCCAGACCACGCACTTTGCCTCCCTCATCAATGCCTATGGCTGCGTCAAGAAGGACATTACCAAAGCAATCGAGGTCTTTAACTCCATGGTTAAATACAGCGTGGAGCCCGACGCCCTGGTCTATGAAGCCCTAGTAAGCGCCTGCGTTGCACACCGCCGCACAGACATCATGCAGGAGTATCTCGAGAAGATGGTGACAGCTGGCGTGCGCATGACGGCATACATTGCCAACGTCGTGATTAAGGGCTATGCCATGGCGGGCGACGTCGAGCGTGCTAGGCAGACCTTTGAGGCATTGGAAGACCCGCCTGAGGGTGTCGCCGCCCCAAACAACCACGCACCACACGAACCCTCGAGCTCGCCTGTGCTCAGTACGTCCGAACCCGTTTATCGCGAGGTGAGTATCTTCATGTTGTCATGTCCTTAAACATTTCTCATCATATTTCATTTTCGTAAGCCATCAACATGGGAGGCGATGATCCGTGCAGAGCTCGGTTCTGGTAACCGCCAAGGAGCTCTCGACCTGCTGGAGCGGCTCAAAGCGAGGTGTGTGCTATTCATTCCATCTGCAGCCCGCTGCTAAATAGATTCTAGGCAATACCCCGATGCGGTGTATTACCGAATAAGTGGCATCCTGGTGGATCACACGCAAATCCTCTAAGTCTCCTGTCCATTTCTGCTTTCCGCCTCCTTTGCATGAGCCCAACACTATCATTACTGACATTTACCAGCATTGTATCATACTTATCTATCTATTACATTCTGTAGTTGTAGTACTAGAATTTCCCGGCGAAATAGTTCGTCGAAAAGTAACCTATCTCCGACTAGTAAGACCACCACACCTCTCATCCTCTTGCATATACATCGTAGATAAACCTCACGAAACGGATGAAATCACAATAAAGGATTTTTACTGACAGGATTTTCCTACCGTCTCCACCCATGCTATCTTCCGTAGATGCTAACTTGCTATCATCAAGAGGTTCCGTGCATGGAGGGATAGTCGTGATATGATTCACGGCGTGACGATTCTCCATTTCAATTCCAAGATATTACTCCACACATGCTCCTCCTCGGGAGACTCTCCCTGTTCCCCATCTATCGGCCCCATGAAGTGCAGAGATGAGGATGGCGCATTGGAAGCGCATGGTCGCAAGAAGGGTTGTACGACACAACCCCGTTCATTGTTGGGATCTGGAAGATGAATGACTGAAGCGAGTGAAAGTAATACCTCCGGAGAGAACGTAAGGGGGTTGAGAGCCAGTGCCTGAAAAGTGATAAAACGTCAACTCCTGTATCTTCTGCCAAATAATCAAACGCACCTTCCAACCGACCACACTCCCCACTGACAATTGTCCCGCATCTGTTACCTCCGGAAAAGTCGGCCAGACTCGTTCTATATGCTCCCAATCCAGAACACCCTGTTCTGCGACAGCGTCTTCTGAATAATGAAGCTGTATATCTTCTTCCACCCGAGCGTCACGTAGATCCACTCCATGAAAATCTTGCCCAGCCCACCCTTCCTGCGCTAGTTCCTTTTGCTTCGACCTTTTCTTGTTGCGCTTCCCCGTTTCCCACAATCCCTCTTCTACATCTACACTCGTTACGAATATCCTGGGAGGCAACTGCCCATGCTCCTGCTTCTCCGATGGTGGGATTAATCTAGGAGGTGGGCGCACGACAGCATCCACACCAGGCAGCTCGGTCATCAGCACCGCTGTCATTCCCTGTCCCTGTACCAATGGCGTTCCAGATCCACTAGTATTCACTTCTGCGTCAAAGACGATCTTTGATGGGAATGGTGCCGACATGGACTGTTTAAAGCCTCTGCGCTTGTTCTTGTTACGCAACGACGCCATCATAATCGTACCACCATTCTCGTTCATTGTCCGCTGTTGGGGAAGCTCGTTTTGAGACTCCATATCAATGTCTACATCTTTTGCTGCGTCGGTAGATCTTGCATGTGTTGAATTAGCAATCCCATCGGTGAATCCATATGAACTAACGGAGGAGGTACCAAGCTCGCCAGTTAAGTCAGATAGATACATACTAGTCTGTGTCTTCTTTGAACCAAGAGGGATCGTATTACTCTCAGAACTATTTTTGGGCGCGGCCAGTGCTGCTTCGGCAGAAATTTTATCAAATTTCTTTTTGACGCGTCTTCGGAGATTACGACTGTGCGTTGACGTCGTACCCATACCAGGAGGTATACTGGGACGTATATTTTCAATAAGGGAAACATCAAAACGACACTATGAGATCCACTTACTGTTGTTTGGGCGGAACATTGGGTGTGGCAGATCTTAACAGTTTGGGCTTTGAAGCTTGCGGGTGGGGTGGACTTGTAGACACCGACGGGGATGAGGACGAGGATGAGGAGGTAGAGTCTGCGGATGAAGAGGAGGACGAGGATGAAGACGAGGATGAGGATGAAGACGAGGATGAAGAGGAAGAATCTGATGAATCTGAACTTTCAAGCAATTTTTTCAGAAGTCTGGTTTTTTCAAGGGGCCTTAGGCTGCTAATATCGAGGGATTGAATCGATGGAGAAGACTCTCTTTTTCGCTTTTTACCTCGCGGAGAAGCTACAAATATTTGTGCTCGATCAACCCAAGTCAATTCTCACAGATAAAGTGTACTCACCATCCATTTGTTCCTCTGTCTTTACGGGCACAGTCATAGAGGCTGCTATGAGGATGAGGTCACCATCTCTTACGACATCCAAGGGATTATCGTCTAGTAGTTCAAAATCGTCTAGAAGGAGTATGATATCCTTCCCAGTTACGTGCTGTGTCTTTAGCAGAGGAATCTGACGACATAAAGCCTGTTTGAGCTCTGAGACCGTTGTGAGTACATTTTGAGGATGAGGAGAGTACCAGGCTTTGAGTTCGAGGAGGGGAGCTTTCGTTTGAATCCTCAACCGCATTGACTTCGGACAAACCAAAATTGGGACCTCACAAGGACCTCACGAGATCTAGATTTCGTCACAGTCACGCGATCGTCACAACTGGGGGAATTCGCCAGCTCACCGAACACGTCGTCGAATTTCTAGTTCTCCTTGTATTGATCTGCCACTCGGCAACCCCACTCTTTTCTCTTAAATTTCCGCATACCGTGTATATCTATCTGCTCTAGGTAAAGCGAACCCCTGCAGCAAATTGACAGCTTAGCCCGTAAAACCCGCCAACAATGGCGCAGTACCACTATGACGAGGCCGGAAACATGGCAGCCTATTTCCTGATCACCTTTCTTGCCCTCATCCTTGTACCAACTACAATTGTTTCCTTCAAGCCATCCAGTATGTGATAATTTATTTTCTGCATATTTCATTCACCATTCTGTTTATAGAAAAGTTCCTCGCCGGCTGCCAGTGTAAACCATGTGTAGAACAACGCAAACGAACCACGTCAACTTTACAGTCATCAATCAGTAAAACGTGAGTTTCCTCCTCGAGCCGTGTCGTTTATCAATACTGACGTCACTCAACAAAGAACGTACTTTCTTGTCGTTGGATGGTCGTTACTTGCTTTCATTAGTTATAAAGTCGCCAATGCCAAACTGGACAACAAAGTCTATGACCCGTTTGAGATATTGGGCCTTAGCTCTGCAAGCCTTTTTGTCATTTCTTTATATTACGCCGTCTGATTATATATTTTTAGGGGGTCGCCGAAAAAGAGATCAAATCGCATTACAAGAAACTTTCCAAGCTATAGTACCATTATACCATATGTATACGCGTAACATATTGCTAATGGCCCTTTGCAGTCACCCCGATAAAGTGAAAGCAACTGCGAATCTAACAATAGAAGCTATTCAAAACCGCTTCGTCGAACTCACAAAGGCCTATAAATCGTATGCCTGTCCTTCCTCTACTTCTTCGTGCCCTCAAACCAAAAATGCACAGCCTTACAGACGAGACTATTCGGGAGAATCTAGAGAAATACGGGCATCCGGATGGTCGCCAAGATATTTCCATGGGTATCGCCCTTCCAAAATGGATCGTTGAGGGCAAAAACAACATCTGGGTGCTTGGCTTCTATGGAATCGTATTTGGGGGTGCTCTGCCAGCGCTCGTGGTACGTTTTCATATCATCGGTGTGCCAACCGTGGTACTCAGGTTCCGACAGGGACGTTGGTGGTTTGGCAGCCGTCAAAAGACAAAGGATGGGATTAACGCTCGTTCTGCTGCAGCTTTCTTCAAGAGCTTGAAAGAAGAATCTTCTTTTGAAGAAGTCTTTGGTGCCTTTGGCAAAGCATACCAATGGGAGCTCTCCATCAAGAAGGCTCAAGCTGTCCCGGAGTTGAATGAACTAGAAGCACAGATCGAAGAGAAGGCGGGTTTGAAATGGCATGAGGTGAAAAAAGTCTCTGGGACGGACGCTCCAAGACGGAAGGCCCTTATCCTTATATATGCTCATCTGCTGCGTCTCGAAATTCGTACCGCTACCCTTCGCTCTGGTGAGCTCATACACTCATAGTGTCCCCGCGTCTGAAAGAAGAAATTAACAAAAACTTTGTAGACCAGAATAAAATACTTCTCCAAACTCCTCTGCTCCTCAGCGCCCTCTTAAATATCTCCATCTCGCGCAACTGGCTTGCACCTACTTTGGCCGTGATGCGATTACATGCCTACCTTACACAAGCTATATTCCCCAGTTCTGATCGTTTACGCTTTGCTCAACTACCTGGTATCAAATTTGAGGAGGTTTCGACCCTCGCACCGGACGCCACAGATCTCCGTGATTTTATTCATGCGCTAGAAGAGAAACACGATGGCAGGATAGTGGACGTGAAAAAGGCTATTGATAAATGGGGACGCGCTGAGATCGTTGATGCGGCTTTCAAAGGTACCTAACATTTCGATTATTCTTGTTTATGCGCCCTCAATCATTTTTAGTTATCGGCGAGCGCCTTGTGGCCCCATCATCTATCGTTTTCCTCGTTGTCAAACTAAGAGTCACACCGCCATCATTGGCTCCAGTTGAAGAGAAAGAGTTCGACGCTGAGGAGACAAAGCGACGTATCAAGCTCAATGATGAGAAAGATGAGGAATTCCTAACAAGTCGCAAAGAGGCTGAGGACCCTCCGCCTGAGAATGTACTTCCTGGTTCTGCACACGCACCATACTGGCCAGGCGTAAGTACCTTGTTCATTCACGTTCTTGGTCGGTTATCTCATCATAGCCTGTAGGAACGCAAACCTTCTTGGTGGCTAGTCCTTGGCGATGAGAAGTCTAATCGCGTTGTTGTCCCACCGATCAAAGTCACAGACATTCCTTTCTCCCAACCTAATCATCAGCGTGACTATCGCTCTTATAAGATTCAATTTCAGGCACCTCAAAACGTTGGGGTGTTTACGTGGAAGCTGCAACTTATAAGCGATAGCTTCGTAGGCGAAGACAGCTCCCAAGAGATTACCGTACGCTCCATATCCGTACCTTGTACTGGCGATACTATTTCTAAATTTTCTTTCTTTCTAGCTCAAGATAGAAGAAGTCTCAACGGTGAACGCTGAGGATCCGTCGGAAGATGAGATCTCAGACCCTGAAGAGGACTCAATTGCTGGACAAATGGCCGCCATGCGTGGTGGAGCGGTCAAGAAAAAGCCCGCTGATGAAGAGAGTGACGAGGAGAGTAGCACTGATGATGATGACGAGAAAGATGGCGACAATACAAGCGATAGCGATAGTGATTAAGGCGGCTGCCCCTTTTATTTGTAGTATACGATATTGCCAGATTGTTTTGAAGGGAAAAAATGTAACTTCAAGAACTCTGAGTCTTGTTGGGCTGATATGAATACTACATGGGACGTGTTGTATTGGTAGCGATCATCAGCCAAATTATTCAGGGTCTTCTTTGGTCCCACTACTAGGGGCAAGTGTAGCTAGTAGGCGTTGGCATAATACTCTACTGGTCTTGCAACTGTCGACTTTTGCAGAACTGAAGTTGACTTGTGGGTAGGTGTACCCAGGTAATTATCCAGGATCCGGAAAGGCGGACCAACTAATTACATCAAGAACACACAGATTACTGTGTACACCGATACTCGCATCGTCAATTCCAACACTTGGCTTGTCATTGCATCCAACTTCTGGGTCTTGCTAAGTTTCACTCCTTTTAACACGTTTGCCCTCTCATCACCATGTCCTTGACTCCTCTCCCCCTTACCCCACCTAAGCCAGCCCATGAATACAATACAAACCTCGCACATTTAAACCCCTTACCAAAATCCGTATTTACGCTGCCTCAGACAGCACAGCTCGAAGCACTTTACACTATCATCAGAGACAAGGAAACCTCCAGAGGCGACTTTCTTTTCTACTCGGATCGCATCATTAGGCTGCTCGTGGAAGAGGGGCTGAACCATCTACCGGTGGTAAAGAGAACGATTGAAACTCCCACTGTAAGCTTCATTTTATAGTCGGCGCACGATAAGATTGACTTCCGTCTGCATTAGGGTGCATCCTACGACGGTGTCGGTTTCAAGGGGAAGATCTGCGGAGTATCCATTTTACGTGCGGGCGAAGTTAGTCTCGAAGTTATTCCTCTCCATGAATGCCACTAACTACCAATAGGCGATGGAAGCAGGACTTCGTGAGGTCTGCCGAAGTGTCCGCATTGGAAAGATCCTTATCCAACGGGTGTGTATATAGTGCTGCTAAACGCTTCGCGTCCTTACCTGCTACAGGACGAGGAAACCGCACTTCCCAAGCTCTTTTACTCCAAAGTAACAATTCAATTTTAAACCTCTGTATTTGGCTGATATGCGCCCAGTTCCCTCAAGATATCGCATCTCGCTATGTTCTGCTTCTTGATCCCATGCTTGGTAAGTTCGGCCCAGTTTCATGAATATCGAAGCTCTTTCGAATGCAATCCCAGCGACGGGTGGATCTGCCATAAAGGCGGTAGAAGTACTTATGGAGCACGGTGTTCCCGAAGAACGGATTATCTTTATCAACCTAGTAAGCAACCTTGCACGCGTCATTTGACAAGGCCCTCAGAATTGTCACACCCACAGATATCGTCTCCCGAGGGTTTGACAAATTTTTGCTCCAAGTTCCCACAACTTAAAGTGGTAGGCTGCTTCGATACATCCTCTGGCCGTTATCCACTGAGTTTCTTTGACAGATAACTGGTTGGATCGACCAAGGACTAAACGAAAAGGCGTACATAATACCTGGATTGGGTGACTTTGGTGAAAGGAGGTGAGCTTTATCTCTTTTACTCCATACTTAAACTTACTTCTAAGGTACTAGGTACTGTACATGATCTTATTTTGCCTAGTGTGATATATTGTACTGGAAATAAAATTTCAAAAGCAAATTCAAAGCAAGGTTCTCTATTCCCCTCCCCAAATCTCTGTCCATGTATCACAAAGCTCCATATCATCTTGTGTTTTTATGAAGTATCTCCTACCCTCTGCCTCTTTATTTGATCCACTGGCTCTGGTGCAATACGCTTCAACCCACGACTTAGTGCTCGTACATATGATGTCACTGCTATCTCCTCAGTTTCCACATTAGGCTCTGGAGAACCTGTGCTGGCTGCAAATGTCTTTCTCTGTACCTTGAACTATGGTCAGTATTTATCATCAATGTAACATGCCTTAGCTGACCTTGGGCGGTTTGGATCCACTTCCTCGAGTAACACTTCCTGGCCCAAATGTTCCATCTAGTATATCAATAAATTTCTCTCCTCTGGAAGATGTAGAATATGCTGCAAGGGTTGTGCTCCACGCATGTTCTTTGTCATTCTTGTTGGCCATAGTTGCTAAAATATGACGCAGATTCATTCCCAGCACCTCACAGTCACTATGTGCTTTCTGCTGCTCTCCATACTCTACCACACCAACCATTTCAAGTTCCTGCCTAGTAGAAAGAAATACTGGCTGGTTCAAGTCCCCCTGTTCAGCCATGCTTTCAGGCTGTTCTAGGATGTTGTACTCTGGAGTGTTGGCCATATGTACAGGTGATGAGGAGCTAGGGACAGTGATTATATGATTCTGACCAGACTTTGTGTGAGAAGGTTGCTCAATAGCAATCTTTTGTGCATTGTGAGGAATTAACCTCATGAGAGGTGGAGATAGTAGTGGTGGAGCTGGTGAACTGGGCATGTTGTCAAACTGACTGTGAGAGGAAGAGGTGATGGAAAGCTCTAAAGGATGGGAGGCAGAGGCTGAAATTCTGTTTGGCCATTGTTTTTGGGGTTGAGTTATGGAGGTCCTAAACTGCTGGTTGTTGCTATCTTCATCATTCAACAGCTGATCCACTTCTTCAATCTGAAGTGATTCTACACTGTTATTCAAATGAGTCCAGGTGGGAAGGTCTGAAGTGGTTTCTGTCATGTGGAACTCAGTTAAACCTGGATATCTTGGTGATGAATAGTTTCTAACCTGCCATTCTATTTTTCACTTTAACCTAAAAGCAATCAATAATTTCACTATTTAAAGTAGTTCAGACATGCCACTGTTTAAATAAGGTGGGATCACCCTCTTATTTCTAGAAAAAATGAAAGGAAAAATCAGATAATTTGAAAGTTAAAGTTAAAGATGATGAGCAACTTCTCTTCAAAGAAGATACTGCAGGTTGGAACAAATAAAAGTGACTTACCATATCCAAGGCTGGGTATAAAAAAGTTGGAGAAAGTGAAGAGCCAAAGAAGAGAAACCTGAGAAATCTGAGAAAGTCATATGTAACTGTTGATTTATGCTTGTCATTGCTTGCTCTTGTTTCATCAGCAACTCTGAGTATCACAGGTCATCTTTTTTGGCTTTTTGGCTTTTCAAAAGCTGTCAACTGAACAAGCCAGAAAAGTGGACAGTGATTAGGGTTTAATTAAGCCTTAGATTCGACCTTTGATCCTCATTTTTTAACCTTTGAACTTTTCTGTGCTTTTCTTGGCTTTATCTGTTCTAGATTTAGGCATTTTCTTGTTTGGCATGTGATCTTTTGGTCTTTTTTGCCCTTTTTGGCTTGTTTGCCCTTG